>PVLC010000083.1:61230-182221 GCA_004027655.1 Graphiurus murinus
CGGTACTGGGGATTGAACTCAGAGGCGTTCTACCTTCGAGCTACACCCCCAGCCCTATTTTTTACTCTTTATTTTGAAACCGAGTCTCACTAAGTTGCGGAGTGCCTCACTAGGTAGCTGAGGCTGGCCGCGAACCCGGATCCTCTGGTCTCAGCCTCCCGAATGCTGGGATTACAAGCGTGCGCCACCACGCCCGGCTCCGTTTATCTCTTTTTGTACAGTGAAAACTTTGAAATGTGTATCAATAGTGTACTGTAATATAGTAATATAGTGTGCAAAATTATAAATTGTAATACTCAGCATTTATCTTACTAGCTGGAGGTATAGCTTAGAGGTAGAAAGCTCCTGGGTTCAATCCCCACTACAGTAAATAATACATACATACATGTATACATGCATACATGTATACATACGTACAAGGGCTAGGGGTAGCTCGGAAGTAGGGTGCCCCTAGGTTCAATCCCCACCAAAACAATACATTTATTTTACTAAGTAAAGTTTAATATTTTCTTGCAGTTCTTTTGTCCTTAGATTAGATTAGCAGTTTTCAAAGTTTGGTCTGTGGAGGTGTAGGGGTTCCCCACAACACTTTTAGGGGTCTGCAAGGTCAACACAACTTTCATGCCCAGAAGCAAGCCTTTTCCGCTGTGTTGACACTTGCAGAGATATCGCAAGAGCAATGGCGGGTGACGCTGCCGGCCCTCACGGTGCCCTTCGCAACTGTGTGCTTGTCCTCAGGACAGTAAGAGCCCATTTCACTTAGATGATCTTGATGAAGAGTCAGTTATTAGTTATATTAAATCTCACCACTTGAGTTCACATGCTTATAATAGTCTGTGTGAAACAACAGGAAGTATCAGAAAGTACTTCTGCTGCATGCCAAAGCACAATGGTTGTTTTGAGGAAAAATGTATTTGTGTGGGGCGGGGGATTGAGTTATGAGTTGCATCAGCTACCTCTTTCTTACCTTTTACTTGAATGCATGCGGGAGAAGCTGTGCTAATTCAGACTTTCAGACATTAGCTCAAAAATGAATGAGGTGAGACTAGCATTCCAAAGAAACCAACTGACATTGTTTGTTGTCAGTAATAAATTTGAAGTCAGGTATGTCCCAGGAAACTGAGGCAGAAGGATCGCTTGAGTCTAGGTGTTTGAAGCCAACCTGGCCAAATAGATGCCATCTCAAAATAAATATATGAATAAATATTAAAATAAAATTTGAACTTTGAAAAATATATATCTACCACTCTGAACTAGGTAGTTCCGACAAGATCAGTTGGTGGTATTAATCAGTTTGCCCTTTATTCATTCATTCATTCATTCGTTTGTTTGTTTTTGGTGGTACTGGAGATTGAACTCAGAGGCATTCTATAGCCAAGCTATACCCCTAGCCCTATTTTTTTTATATTCTTTATTTTGAAATAGGGTCTCACTAAGTTGTGGAGGGCCTCACTACGTAGCTGAGGCTGGCTGTGAACCTGTGATCCTCCTGTCTCAGCCTCCCAAGTACTGGGATTACAAGTGTGCACCACCACACCCAGCTATGAAATCTTAAATGTAAAAACCTCTCTTCACTCCAAGGCCCTCTCGGAATAGTCAAGGGCCTGAATTTGGCGCCTGGCTGTAGTTTCTTACCACTTCCCTCCATTAACTTGCAGTAAAACCTCTTCACGTGCTTAACTTTCTGTTATAGTTGGACCTACCTTGTTCTGTTGAAATGTCTCTCTGGTTCCTGTGTCATGCTGTCTTACATGTTTTATTATTTGTTAGAATGAATCTTCCTTCATCATCTTTTCAATTATTCGGAATTTTCTTGGCACTTCATATTTATTACTTTCTATATAATTTTTAAAATTAGCTTGCCCAGTTAAAAAAGATAAAATGAAATAATAAAGATTGTTGATGTCTTAAAAATCGGAATCACATGAAATTTATAGATTAATTTAGGACAAACGACATGTTTATAATATTGACTCTACCTGTGGAAAAAAAGCAATTATTTCTACTTACTCAATTTTCTTTAGTGTCCCTCTGTATCTTTATATAGACCCTGCACATTATTTTTAAATTTATGTCTTGATAGTGTGTCTCCTTTGTTACTACTTTTTGTTGTGTTTTGTTTTTGTGGTGTTGGAGGTTGAACCGAGGCCTCTGGCATTGGCTGCAAGTCCTCGGCCACTGAGGCCCACCCCAGCTCCTGTTGCTACTTTGGGTGGGATCTGTTCTTTCCTTATGTTTTCCAACTGGTTTTTAAATTTGAAGGCAATTTTTACATGCTAATCTTGAAAGTAGATGCTTAGCCAAATGATCCCATTGTTTATAGGAGATGATGTCATATCAGTTGTCCAGGCATTATCTGGACAACTTGCCTCTTGTTCTCCATGATGATATCTGTTACATCTTTTCTTATCCCATTGCATCAGCTAATACCTCCAGAGCAGTGATAAAACAGATGATTGTGAACATACTTGTCCTGCTCTTGGCTTTAAGTAATGTGGGCTTACATCTTCTTAATGAAATGTGATGCCGCCTTTGGAGAGTAACACAGGTACCCCCTCCACACACACACACACACACACATATACTTGCTGAATCATGTTAAAGAATTGTTCATGGTACTCACTTTATTACGTGTTTTGACTAAAACTGGATAGATAATAGCATCAAATGCCCTTCAGCACTTGTGGAAATAATCATATTGTCTTGATTTTTTAAATCTGGTAAATTAATAGATAATAGTGACTCATTTTTAAAATTTATTTTTATTTACTTTTAAAAATTTTTTTGCAGTACTGAACCCAGGGCCGTGCACATGCTAGGGAAGCACTCTGTCACTGAGTGACATCCCTCTTAGCCTCCTGTCTTATTTTAAGATAGAGTCTCACTGAGTTGCCCAGGCTGGCCTCAAACCTTCAACCCTCCTACCTCAGCCTCCAAGTCACTGGTGTGCCACTGCACCACCCCTGAAGACTGTACTTTTTTTCTTTATTCTACATTTCGTGCGCGCGCGCGCGCGCGTGTGTGTAGTGCTGGGATTGAACCCAGGGGCATTCTACCTCTGAGCTACACCCCCAGCCCTATTTTATTTTTTATTTGGAAACAGAGTTCGCTAAGTTGATAGGAGCCTCATTGAATTTCTGAGGCTGTCCTTGAACCTGTGATCCTACTTTCTCAGCCTCCCAAATACTGAGATTACAGACGTGTACCACCATACCCCCCATACTCTCCATCATTTGAGATTTCACAATGTTGCATATTGGTAGGTAGTGGTCCTCCCTTCCTCCTCCTCCTGCATTTACTGTGCCAGGAATCTGATGCTCCCTTCATTTAAATTGCTCACTTGATTCCATGAAGGCAAAAATGGTATCTTTTTTTGTTGTTTATGGATGTATCTGCAGTGTAGTGTTTGACTTCATAAGCTCTCAGTTACATGTTGATGGATAAATAAATGAACAGGATGTGTCGATACTCTGAAAAATGTTGCTGGAATAACCAGATACCTGTATAAAAAATGAACCTTGATCCTTACCTTTACAACATACACAAACGAGGAAGAAAACAGTAGGAAAGCAAAAGGACACGCCGTACACTAGAAGATATTCATAAGGTTTTTCTCTGACAGAGTCTTGTTTATAGAATATTTAGAGAACGCCCACAAACCAACAAGAAAAAGGCAATAACTTAATTTTTAGAGGCCTGCAAAAGACTTGAGCAGGTCCTTTATTAAAGGGCTTTTGTGTGTGTGTGTGTGTGGTACTGGGGATGGAACCCAGGGGCATTCTAACCTCCAAGCTACAGCCCCAGCCCTAATTTTTGTTCTTTATTTTGAAACAGGGTCTCACTAAGTTTGTGGAGGGCCTCACTAAGTAGCTGAGGCTGGCTGAGAACCTGTGATCCTTCCGTCTCAGCCTCCCAAGTACTGGGATTACAAGCATGCACCACCATGTCTGGCTTTATTAAAGGGCATTTCTAAATGGTTAATAAGCATATAAAATGACACCTACCATCATTCCCCATTAGGGTAAGGTAACTAAACCACAGCAGATCATCTTTGGACACCTCGTAGAATGACTAAAACTAAAAGGACTGAGAAGCTGGATATGGGAAGCTAAGACAAGAATAGCAGGTTTGAAGCCAACTTTAGCAATTCAGTGACACTGGTATCAACCTAGGGAGACCCTGTTACCAAATAAAAAATAAAATAGCGCTGGAGGTATAGCTTGAAAGTAGAATGCCCCTGGGTTCCATCCCTAGTACCACACCAAAAAAAAGAGACTGAGAATTGGCTAGACAGTGGAGTAGCTGTAGCCCTGAGATATTGCTGCAGAGAGGATACTGCCTTGAAAAACTGGCCCTTTCCATGAGATCAGTGCTGGTTCTGTGACTTAGCAGCTTCATTATGAGGTGTAATCCAAGAGAAATGAATACATCTACCCATAAAAAGACACGTGCAAGAATGTGAGTAGTAGCTTCATGCTTCATTTAAAATAGCCAAGGAGCCGGGCGTGGTGGCCCATGATTATAATCCTAGTACTTGGGAAGCTGAGACAGGAGCATTGCAGGTTCACAGCCAGCCTCAGCTACTTAGTGAGGTCCTCTGCAACTTAGTGAGACCCTGTTTCAAAATAAAGAATAAAATACGACTGGGAGTGTAGCTTGGAGGTAGAATGCCCCTGGGTTCAATCCCCATTATAAATAAACAAATGAATGAATGAATAAATAAATAAATAAAATAACCAAGGCCTGGGGGAGGCGCTTCAGCAGCAGAGTGGGTGACTTACTGAACAGATATGAGGGAATAAAACAGCAAGAAAAAATCCATTACAGATCTATGCAACTACTTGTGTCTTAAAGAATTATACCAAAGAAGCCAGAGATAAAAGAATATATATATTTTTATGAAGTTCAGGAACGAGCAAGATTAATATTGATGTTCAAAGTCGTACCCTTGGGAGGAGGGACCGACTGGAAAAGGCTGTCTTCTGGAGTCCCAGGAAGTGCTTTGGGTCTCACTTGAGTGGTTGCTACGCAAGTATAGGTATGTTTCCAAATTCTCCAAAGTCTGTGTGCTTAAGATTGGTGTGCTTTTGCACATACAACTGTGAATATTACCTCCTCTAAAAAAAAAAGAGGGCTACTCAGCTGGGCATGGTGTCACATGCCTATAATCCTAGTACTTGAGAGGCTGAAACAGGAGGATCACAGGTTCAAGACCAGCCTCAGCAATTTAGAAAAACTTAGCAACCTAGGGAGACACTGTTTCAAAACACAAAAAGGGCTGAGAGTATAGCTTGGAGGTAGAATGCCCCTGGGTTCAATGCTCAGTAACGCACGCACGCACGCACAGCAGAAGGGGGGTGGGAACTAGTCATTACTAGACTGAAGGGAAGAAAGGAATTAGAACTTTTAAGCCACATTCAGAGGGCAGAAAAGATGATCAGCAAAAGTTAGGAAAGAAAAAACAAAACAAGAGTCAGCAAACAATATCTATTCATGAGCTGTAAGAAATCTCCTATTAAAGGACAGATCCTAGACTCAATAAAACTTGAAGAAAAAACAAAGGCCAATTTAATGCAGAAACCAGAAACTTTCCTAAAACAAAAACAATGTAGATCAATAGAAAGCAAGGGATGGGTAAGATGTAATGAACAAATAAATGCAAGCCAAAAGAAATAAAAATAACAATACTAAGATTAGAATTTAGCTGGGCATGGTGGCACACGCTTGTAATCCCAGTACTTGGGAGGCTGAGACAGGAGGATCAGGGTTCGCAGCCAGCCTCAACTACTTAGTGAGGCCCTCTGCAACTTAGTGAGACTCTGTTTCAAAATAAACATTAGGGCTGGGGATGTAGCTCAGAGGTAGAACGCCCCTGGGTTCCATCTCCAGTACCACAAAAAAAAAAAAAAAAATTAGAAAATTTAATCCACCCAGGAGCTATAATAATCCTGATACTTAATGTACTTTAAAATGTATCAAAGTATATAAAGCAAAAGCTATTAGGAATATATAAGAATTTAAAGCCACACGGTTAATGACATTAACATACTTCAGCATTTAATAAATTAACAGGCAAAAAGACAATATGAAATAATTGGTTACCTTAGTAAACTTGTTTCATAAAATAGGGAATATTCATTGTACAGTTATAAAAAGTTAGTCAGTTAGCCAGTTAGAACAGTCCCAAAGTCCAAAAGGCATAAAGGATTTTGTCCCCCTTGTTTGATCATAAGGCAATAAAACTAAAACTTACAGTCAGAATCAGAAACTCTGCAAGAAAAATTTGGCCACTTGGAAAGGAAAATTTAAAACACCTCTCTACAGAATTCCTTTCATCTACTTTGTTTGGATTTTTCTAATGTTCTTCTAGCTTCTTGATATGAGTCTTTAATTTGTTTTCTCTCTCTTTTTTTTGTTTTTGTTTTTGGTGGTACTGGGGATGAAATTCAGGGGCATTCTACCTCTGGGCTAACCTCAGCCCTATTTTGTATTTGAAACAAAGTCTTGCTAAGTTGCTGAGAATTTAGTGAAGTTGCTGAGACTGGCTTCGAACCTTCGATCTTCCTGTCTCAGCCTCCCAAATACTGGGATCATAGGCATACCCCATCACACCTGGCTCTCTTTCTTAGAGAATTTTTTTATTTAAAGGAATTAGAAAAATGGTGAATAGGACTGTCTAATATTCCCTTAAAATAGATTCCCGAAATGAGGAAGTATTGGCTCACAGGGTATCATTTTTTTTTTTTTTTTTTGGTGGCGGGGAGGTAATTAGGGTCAGGGAACTTTTACCTCAAAGCTATACCACAGACCTATTTTATTTGTTAATTTCGAAACAGAGTCTGGCTAACTTGCTGAGGCTAGTCTCAAATCTGTGTTCCTCCTATCTCAGCCTCCCAAGGCCTGGGATTATAGGTTTGTGCCACCAGGCCCGGCTTAGGGTATAGTAATTTAAAAATTCTGGATACACAGTGACAATTTTCCAAATGGGAGTGAGGGTGTCTGTCACAGCATACCACCTGTGGAGGGTCACCGAACACAGCAAACAGTGGCAAAACCCGTCCTCAGGTTATTTGCATTTGCATTGATTTGATTGGTAGCATTGTTGAGCTTTAAAATATGTCTGTTTTTTCTTAGAAACGTTTATTCAGTCTCTTTGCCCCCCTGTTTTCTACTGGGATATTAATGTTTTACTTACTGATTTTTTTAAATGTCCTTTATATATTAAGAATATTAATTCTTTGTCATGTTTGCAAATATTTTTCCCTTTGTTCCTTGCCTGTTATTTTTTTAATATATAAAATTGATTATTTTTACATAATCATATCTATCAATCTTCTAATATTTCCTCTATTATTTTTATGGTAAAATTTCTTCCCCATAATTATTAGATAATAATAAACATAATAATTACAGTAACAGCTAATATTTACTGAGGGCTGAATATGTGTTAGGCAGTGAGCTAAGTGTTCTTACTTTATTTAATCACAGAAACCCTTTGAGGTAGCTTTTTATTTTTTTAATCTTCCCACAATTGAGAAAGAAACTAAGGAGAGAGATTAAATAGTTTGTCCATAAACAATGAAGTAGGGATAAGTTTATATTCACCCATATTTCATTTTAGTTTTTATGACTTATGCCTTTGTATTTAACTCTTTAATCCTTAAATTTATGAAGTGGTATGAAGGGGAGCTTCTTTCAAACACCACTTTTTCCAAGACTGTCCTTCAATGAATAAATCATTTCTTTCCCCATTTGTTTGTTATGCTTCCTTTATTATATATTAAATTTTAATGTATAACAAGGCCTCTTTCAGGGATATCCATTCTGTTTTTATTGACCTATACGCTCTTACACAAGAGCCACAGTGTTTTAATTGCTGCATCTTTATTATCAACTTTAATATGGACAAGAAGAAGGCTCACTTCATCATTCTCCTATAAAAACATTCAGAGTTAGAATTCTGCCCTTCGGTAATGACGGAGTAGCTTGTGTCAAAATAATATTCCCACCAATAACATGTAAATTTCGGAGCCGGGCATGGTGGCGCACGCTTGTAATCCCAGTACTTGGGAGGCTGAGACAGGAGGATCCGGGTTTGAGGCCAGCCTCAGCTACCTAGTGAGGCCCTCTGCAACTTAGTGAGACCCTGTTTCAAAATAAAGAATAAAAAATAGGACTGGGGTTGGAGCTCAGAAGTAGAACACCCCTGAGTTCAATCCTCAGTACTGCAAAAAAAAAAAAAAAAAAAAAAAAAAAAAAAATTTTTTTTGAAAAACATTGTTTGAAGGCACTGGAGAGAAATTGGGATGGATTTGATTCTTGGAAGAAATAGCCAATCTGAGAGAGCCAACTTTATATGGCTCTTTTTCTTAAGGCATCCCTAGTCTATCCAGTGCTGGCAAATAGAACATTAGTGGAAAGCTGTATTTTGTCGGTTTGAGAATTGGAGGATGGATGTTGAGGCTGCCAAGTGGCTGGAACTTGGGAGGGAGGTTCAAGAAAGGAGAGCAATGCAGGAGGTAACCCCACACTGCAGGTAAATGCCCTTCACAGGTAGGCTACCTCCTCGACTGTCCGTGCGTGGAAAGTGCCACAGACTCCAGCAGAGATCTCAGCAGCTACCTACCAGGGAGGCAGCATGTGGAGTCAAGGGGCTTGGTAAACATCCTAGATTTCCCTCGGGTGTCCTAGAAGGGCCACCTCTTAGGGGCAAATACTATTTCCCAGGATGTGACCACTTTCCTAGGATTAAGGGCAACAAAAAAATAAAGCATGAAACTGAGCCTGGACCAAATCAAAGATGTGCCAGTGACCAACTGCCTGCTAAACAAAACTCAGTTCTTCAGAAGAAGCAGAACCCAGAGCCACTGCAAACCACCCCCACAGCTTCCAGTGTAAAATTAAAAACTACTAGACATAGGAGGAGACAGACACCTGTGATTCTTACTAGAGTAAAAGCTAATCCAATATAAACAGACTCACAGACTGAATAACTATGAAAAAGCATGTTAAAACAATTTATATGAGCTGGGCATGGTGGCACATGCCTGTAATCCCAGTACTTGAAAGGCTGAAACAAGAGGATCGCAGGTTCGGGGACAGCCTCAGCAAGACCCTGTTTCAAAATAAAATAAATAGGGCTGGAGGTGTAGCTCAGAGGTAGATGCCCCTGGGTTCTATCCCTAGTACAAAAAAAAAAGAAGAAAAAGAAATATAGGTTCAACAAGATGAAAATCCATAGGAAACCATACAAAATAAATATATATATTTATTGGTACGGGGGATCAAACCTAGGCTCTGGTCATGCTAGGCAAGTGCTCTACCACTGAGCCACACCACCAGCCTTCACAAGCAAGATAAATACAAAGAAAATTATATCTAGGTATATCATAGCGAAACTGCCGAATAATAAAGAAAAAGGGAACAATGATCAGAAATATGGCTGACATAATCAGAAACTGTGTAGCCCATCAGACAATGAAATGATGTCTTCAAATACTGAAAGAAAAGAAAATGTCAGCCTCACATTCTCTGTGCAGTAAAAACAAACAAACAAAAAACCCATCAAATATGAAGAAATAAAGACTTTTTAAGATAAAACCTGAGAGAAATTGTTATCAGCAGTCATGCATTTAAAAAACAACAGTGAGGCCAGGCATGGTGGCGCATGCTTGTAATCCCAGTACTTGGAAGGCTGAGACAGAAGGATTGCATATTTGTACTGGGGATTGAACCCAGGGGCATTTTGCTGCTGAGATATACCCCTAGGACTTTGTACTTTTTATTTTGAAATAGGATCTAAGTTGCTGAGGATCTTTCTTGAAAGTTGCCGAAGCTGGTCTCGAACCTGCGATCTTCCAGTATCAGCCTCTCAACTTCTAGGATTATAGACATGTGCCACCACATCCAGCTGCAATTTTGTATTTCTCATGGTTACTTGTGAAAGGAATTTCTTTTCATTTTAATTAATTAGTTGGGGATGGGTACTAGGCATTAAAGCCAGGGGCTTTCTACTTTCTTTCTTTTTTTTTTTTTGCGGTACTGGGGATTAAACTCAGGGGCATTATACCTCCGAGCTACACCCCCAGCCCTATTTTTTATACTTTATTTTGAAACCGGGTCTCCCTAAGTTGCGGAGTGCCTCACTAGGTAGCTGAGGCTGGCCACGAACCCGGATCTTCCGGTCTCAGCCTCCCGAATGCTGGGATTACAAGCGTGCGCCACCACGCCTAGCTGGCTTTCTACTTTCGAGCTAGACATCCCTAGCCCTATTTTACTTTTATTTTGAAACAGGTTCTCATTAAGTTGCCAGGAGTTTCACTACTTGCTGAGGCTGAACTCCAACCTGTGATCCTCCTGTCTCAGCCTCCCACGTACTGAGATTACAGGCATGCATCACCATGCCCGGCTTATTTTATTTTTTTAATCACTTGTTGCTGGTACGTAGGTGATACTGATTTTTAAAAAATGTATGTTATATGTCTGGCCATCTCATTGGACTTCCTTAAAGTTGTTTTTCTTTTATTTTTTTAATTTATTTATTTATTTTTAATTGGTGCATTGTAATCGTACATCTTTATTAGGTACAAGTTGGTAAACGTAAAGGCATACATGCACACATTTCTCATTTTAAAGTTGTGTTTCCAAACGTATAATTATATTGTTATAATAAGTTATTTTCTTGCGAATTTCCCCTCAAATTACAGACATTTTATTTCCTGCCTTATTACATGGGCTGAAACTTCAAGAATAATGTTAAATGTTAATGGTGATGGAATAATGAGTTTTATGATAAATAATAATTTTTTTTTTTTTGCGGTACTGGGAATTGGACTCAGGGGCATTCTACCTCCGAGCTATACCCCTAGCCCTATTTTTTATTCTTTATTTTGAAACAGGGTCTCACTAAGTTGCGGAGTGCCTCACTAGGTAGCTGAGGCTGACCTCGAACCCGGATCCTCCTGTCTCAGCCTCCCGAATGCTGGGATTACAAGCGTGCGCCACCACACCCGGCTCCAATAATAATTTTTAATAAGGAAAAAATGAATTGTCACCAAATCTTATAAATACTTCTGAATAGTTATTAAAAATCTATAATTTGTTAAGCACCAGTATGCTTTATTCACATTTATTCACACAATGAACAAATATTCAGTGAATGCCCACTATGAGTATTTTAAGCTTTGGGGATATAGCAATGTAAAAGTTCAACAAGATTAAAATCCTTAGGAAATCATACAAAACAAAAGGTTAAAAGCAATCTCTGTTAGACAACCAGAGGAATATCCTGTAGATAGTGATTGCTACCAAAGTGCTTCCTTTTGGGTGGAGCCATCAGCGAAAGCTCTGGTGTTGGGAGCAGAACCCAGATCTAGCTCTGAGGAGGGCTGGAAGAACGCTCTTGGGATAGGTGGACATCTGGGTGGAAGGCTGATGTCTGGCTCCAGAGTCTATGGTACATCTGGGCAGAGAACAAACTAGTTTGCCTTAGTGTAGTGTGAATTTATGGTAACAGTTTTTATTCTTATCCCTGGGGATCCTTGGAAATTTTAAAATGTTGTATCAAGGGCCAAGAAAGTGGGACTCTGGGTTTTCTCTATGCCCTCATAGGCTTTCTTAAAAGCTTAGTAGCATTACTTTATCTGTATATTGTTTTCTTCTTCTTCTTCTCCTCCTCCTCCTCCTCCTCCTCCTCCTCCTCCTCTTCTTCTTCCTCTTCTTCCTCCTTCTCCTCCTCCTCCTCCTCCTCCATCATCATCATCATCATCATCATCATCATCATCATCATCATCATCATCAATTTTTGTACTGGGGCTTGAACCCAGTGGTATTCTATATCTGAGCTACACTTTCAGCCCTTTTTATTTTTTACTTTGAAACAGGATCTCACTAAGTTGCTGAGGACCTTGCTAAATGGCTGTCCTCAAACCCATGATCCTCTTGTCTCAGCCTCCAAGTACTGGGATTACAAGTATATGCCACCATGCTTGACCTGTATGTTATTTGGGGTTTCCATTTATTTATTTTTCTGCACATTTTTATTGGGCACCTACTACTGGCAGTTTGCCAGTAGAACTGAGGTAGTCAAAAATCCCTGCCTCTACTGAGCTTATATCCAGTGGTCGGAAGTAAGATAGCGATAAATGTAGACTTGAGGCAAGCAGAGAGTAATCGAGACTTCTTGGGAGGTTGCCATTTTAAGGAAGGGGCGAGAAAGGTCCTTCTACGGTGACATTTTGGGCAAACTTGAAGAAAAGGAGGAAGCAAGCCATGCAGATTTCTGGAGAGAAAGAGTTCTAAGGAAAGGGTACAGCTCATGCCTGCAGAAGACTCACATGTGGCCCATCCCAGGAGGCCAGGGCACAGCAAGGGGGCAGCAGTGAGCAGTGACTTTGCTGCAGGAAGCGGTTGTGTAGGCAGCGTGGATCCCTCTGCGCACCGTGGGTTTACTTTGAATACGCCGGGAAATCATCAGAGTTTTCGGCAGAGGAGTAATATAATTTGATCTAAGCTTTAATAGGATCAAACTAGCTGCTATATTAGGAATAGACAGTACAGGCAAAGGTGGAAACTGATAGGCTAGTTCAGGCGGTAAGAAGTCCTCAGATCCCTGGATATTTTTTGAAAGTAAGTCCAACAGAATATCCTGATTTGACGAAATTAGATGAAAGAGAAGTAGAAACTACAAGGTTTTCAGCCTTGTGTGACAAGAAGGTTGGAGCTGCCATTAACTAGTGTTAGGGCAGTTTGGTGGGGCAAGATTAGGAGCTCAGTATTAGGTATACTAAGTCACAATATGTTAGACATCTAAGTGGAGGAATCAGGTGGGCAGATAGATAATACAGGTGGAGTTCAGAGGAGAGGTGTGAACTACAGGCATAGATTTAACAGTTAACTTTGTTTTTTCTTCTTGGTACCAGAGATTGAACTCAGGGCATTCCACCTCCGAGTTATTCCCCCCCCCCTTAAATTTTGAAACAGGGTCTCGCTAAGTTTCTGAGGCTGCCCTCAAATCTGCAGTCCTCCTGTCTTAGACTCCCAAGTACCGGGATTATAGGCATGTGCCACCATACCCAGCCTAATAGTGTTTTTTGTTTTGTTTTGTTTTTTTGTGGTACTGGGAATTGAACCCAGAGGTGTTCTAACTTCGAATTACACCCCCAGACAGACTTTATTTCTTATTTGGAAACAAGGTCTTACTAGGTTGCTGAGAGCCTCACTAAATGACTGAGATTGTCCTCGAACCTGCGAATCTCCTGTCTCGGCCTCCCAAGTACTAGGATTACAAACGTGCACCATCATGCCCAGCTAAAAGTGTTAACTTTTTTATTTTGGTAATTATACCGCGGTTCTGTATGAGCATGGAACCCCACCCTCATCAGAAAATGCATGTTGGAATATTAGGGAGGAAAAGCACATTGTGTCTATAATTTAGCCTCAAATAGTTCAGGGAAAATAATTATATAGGGAGATTGATAGAGAAGTAAATTTGACAAATTTAACATTTAAGGACTCTGAGTGAAAAATATTTGAGACTTCTTTGTACTATGCTTGCTGTAAGTCTGAAATTATTTCACAATAGGATAAAGTGAAGGAAAATACAGACATTTCCACACAAGTAAAAACAAAGAATTTACCTGCACTGAAAGAAAACATGAACAGAGTTTTTGGGCAGAAGGAAAATAATTTTATATGAAAACACGGGAACAGAGAGGGGCATGAGGAGCAAAGAAGGGCACATACAATGAGTGTTGGCAGACAGGAGGATCGCAGGCCTGAGGCCAGCCGCAGCCACTTAGCAAGACCCTGTTTCAAAATAAAAAATAAAATAGGACTGGGGGCATTGCTCAGAGGTAGAATGTCTCTGGTTTCAATTGTCAGTACAAAAAAAAAAAAAGTAAAAAATATTGGCTGTATGAAATAAGATGGATAAGAATGTCTCATGGGTTTTGCTATACATTGTTATTAAAGTGCATACCAACGCACAAAAGCAGAAACAGAAGGAAAGTGTTATAAGTGCTAGGATTATTGATGAAGTGGTCAAATTTCTCATTTGTATGAAACTTTAGTAAGGGCATTGCTTCTCAAACTTTGTAGTCTAGGGCCCCTTTCACTCTTACAAGTTGAGGCTCTTCCATTAGGCAGACACCCTGTAATTATTGCAGACAAGGTCCACTGATGAGTGCCAGAATTAGAGAGTGAGCCAGGTGGCTGGGCGTGGTGGCGCATGCTTGTAATCCCAGCATTCGGGAGGCTGAGACCGGAGGATCCGGGTTCGTGGCCAGCCTCAGCAACCTAGTGAGGCCCTCCGCAACTTAGTGAGACTTGGTTTCAAAATAAAGAATAAAAAAAAAATAGGGCTGGGGATGTAGCTTGGAGGTAGAATGCCCCTGAGTTCAATCCCCAGTACCGAAAAAAAAAAAAAAAAAAAGAGTGAGCCAGGTGTAATGGCACACACGTGTAATCCCAGTCCTTCAGAGGCCAAGCAGGAGGATCACAGGTTCTCAGACAGCCTCAGCAACTTAGTGAGATCCTGTTTGAAAATAAAAAAATAAAATAACTGCTGAGGTAGAATGCCCCTGGGTTCAATCCCCAGTACAAAAAAAAAAAAAAAAAAAAAACTAGAGAGAGAAAGTTTGAAGAGATCAGACAACAAAATATCTTCACAGAGCTACTTAATAATTAGAAAAGGAGCTGGGCATGGTGGCGCACGCTTGTAATCCCAGTACTTGGGAGGCTGAGACTGGAGGATCACAGGTTCGTGGCCAGCCTTAGCTACTTAGTGAGGCCATCTGCAACTTAGTGAAACCCTGTTTCAAACTAAAAGACTTAAAATAGGGCTAGAGGTATGGCTCAGAGGTAGAATGTCCCTGGGTCCAATCCTCAGTACAAAAAAACAAAAATTATAGAGAATGAAAGTTTGAAGAGATCAGACAACAAAATATCTCCACAGAGCTATTTAATAATTAGAAAAGGAGCTGGGTGTGGTGGCCCATGCTTGTAATCCCAGTACTTGGGAGGAGGCTGAGACTGGAGGACCAAGATTCATGGCCAGCCTTAGCTACTTAGGCCATCTGCAACTTAGTGAGACCCTGTTTCAAACTAAAAGACTAAAAATAGGGCTGGAGGTGTGGCTTAGAGGTAGAATGCCCCTGGGTTCCATCTCTAGTACCCCTCCCCCCCCACACACACATACACACCCAATTAGAAAAGTAGAGAAATCTTTTAGAAGCTATCATAGATTACAAGCTATATAGGGAAAAACTGAATTAAAAAGGAGGAAAGAAAACCGTGTATTAAACAGGTTAAAAAGAAAATAAATTGTAAGGTGAAAGATATACTAAGTATTTACACTAAATGTAAATGGATTAAATACTGTGTTAGAAGCAAAGTTTCTTAGGATTAGATTTAAGAATGACTAAACCCCATTCAGTGCTGCTTATATCAGACAGATTTTTAATGTAAAGACACATAAAGATGAAAAGTAAAAGGATAGAAAAAGATACACCATGCAAACACCAACCAAAAGAAACCTGTTACTAATATCAGATAGGGTGGATTTAAAAGTGGTATAAGAGGTAAAGAAATTTCTGAAAGAAAAATGAAAAAAGGGTCAACCTGGAAGATTAACATTTCTGTATATGTATATACCTAACAACATAGCTTCAATGTACATAAAGCAAAATTGGACAGAACTAAAGAGAGGACTAGACAGATCTATCATAAAGGTAACATTAAACACCTTTCTCAATAATTGGTAATACAAACACAGAGCAATCAAGATTCTAGCAGCAGCCAGGCGTAGTGGCACACTCCTGTAATCCCAGTACTTGGGAAGCTGAGACAGGAGGATGGCAGGTTTAAAGCCAGCCTTAGCAACTTAGCCAGGCTCTTAACAACTTAACAAGACTCTGTTTCCAAATAAAAATAAAATAGGGCTGGGGTGTAGCTTGGAGATAGAATGCCCGTGGGTTTAATCCCCAGACACACACACACACACACACACACACACACACACACACACGGATTCTAGCAGCATTATTAACTAGTATACTGTATCTGTATAGAACACTGTACTTAACAGACAATAAAGATGCTACCAAAAGGTGTTCAATTTCATTAGCCATCAGAAATGCAGATTAAAATCAGAATGAGATACCCTTTTGTATCTTTAGAATTTTGCACTATAGGAATATACTTATTAAGTGTTAGTTTTTTTAATGAAACAATGGTTTAAAAAAAAAATCCCTTAGGAAAGTCTTAAGACAGGAGGATCGCAGGTTCTTGGCCAGCCTCAGCTAAAATAAAAATAGGGCTGGGAGTGTAGCTCAGAGGTAGAATATCTCTGGGTTAGCAGCAGCAGCAGGGGGAAAAGTCTTCTGCAGAGTGCTCAGACTGTACGGGTGGGTGGAATGAGGAGCCAGCGGATTAAAGCCTTATGCCCATGTTTACTCAAAGATACCACATTGTGTAGAATGAAATGGGTCCTTTCCCTCTGCTTATAGTATAATTTTCCCTCTTTCTTTCTTTCTGTACTGGGGATTGAACCCAGGGGCATTCTACCTCCAAGCAACACTCCCAGCTCTATTTTATTCTTTATTTTGAAACAAGGCCTCACCAAGTTGCAGCGGGCCTCACTAAGTAGCTGAGGCTGGTCTCCATCCTACGATCCTCCTGTCTTAGCCTCCCAGGTACTGGGGTAACAGGTGTGCACCACCACACCTGGCTCTTTCTTTTTCTTCCTGTGGTGCTGCTGGGGATGGAGCCTAGGGCCTGGTGCATGCTAGATGGTTAATCGACCACTGATCCACACCCCTGCCCTCTTTCTTTCCTTCTGAACAAGTATAGGCTGAATTCAGATTAAATTAAAAATGACGCAACTCTATTGCTTCCCTGTGTTCTTTTTAAAAAGTGTAACTGAGATCATGCTATGAATATAAGATCTGCTCTTTGTGTCTTGATGTATCAAAAGCATTTTCCCATATCAGAAATGGTTCCTATGAATATGAACATCTTCAATAATACTACATTATTGAAATGTATCACAATTTGCCTAATCATCCCTCTTTATTTAATTCTTTTGCTATTAAAAATACGGTGATGAATCCTATTTGTCCATAAACATTACACTGCATTTATTTTATTATTTCTCTAAAGTATAGTTTTTGTTGAGCCAAAGGGTATGAACATCTTTCAAACTCTTGAGCCAGTATGCCAAATTGCCTTCTAGAAGTTTCTCAGTTTGCTCTTCCATTGCACCCTCACCAGCATTGGGCATTCTCATGTAAAAAGTTTTTAATTTGGGAAAAATTCAGTCTTTTTTAATTTTTATTTTTGGTACTAGGGATTGACCCCAGGGGTGCTCTATTGAGCTGTATCCCCTGCCCTTTTTGTTTTTTATTTTGAGACAGGATCTCACTAAGTTGCTGAGTCTGGTCTTGAACCTGTGATCCTCCTGCATCAGTGTCTCAAGTACTAGGATTACAGGCATGTACCACCACACCCAGCAAAGTTCAGTATTAATAACTTTACCAATGCATCTAAATGATATGCTGAAAGTCAGGGATGTCTGTGTTCCCTTTTACCTTGAGTAAGATGTAGAATATTTATTTTTATTTTTTGCACCCAGGGGCATTCTACCTCCGAGCTATACCCCCAGTCCTATTTTATATTCTTTATTTGGAAACAGGGTCTCACTAAGTTGCAGAGGGCCATGAACCTGCCATCCTCCTGTCTCAGCCTCCCAAGTACTGGGATTACAAGCATGTATCACCAAGCCTGGCTGTGTTTTTCTTTATTTTGAATATTTTCTGCATTTGGTATGTATTATTTTTCTTATCTATGGAAACATTTTAATTTCTTTTTTTCATTGCTAAAGATCAAACCTAGGGCTTGGCACATGCTAGGCAAGCACTCTACCACTGAGCTACCTTCCTAGCTATGTTTCTGTTTTGTTTTGTTTTGTTCTGCTTTGTGTTTATTTTTGTTTTTAGATGGGGGTGGAGAATTCCTATGTTGCCCAGGCCAGCCTCAAACTCCTGGGGTCAAGCAATCCTCCTGCCTCAGGCTCCATACCTGGGACTATAGCCATGTACCACCACACCTGGCTTCCAACTGTATCTTAGATAATATGTTTGTATATTCTGTTATAGATAAACAAACTACTAATGCAACATAAGAAATTGGGGAAAGGGAACCTAAGGGAGGTTCTTGTTTAAAGAGGCAGGGAGGATGAGGTCTTAGCTTGCACAGTGCTTAGCAAGATAAGCACTCAAACATTTACGGATTTGGTTGAGTACTTCCTATTTTTACTATAATGTCGACAGTAGTCGCCAATACCCCATGCATTTGAGCTACACAAATAGGTGGTGACGGAATAATTTATGTATTGACCTATTAGGATATAGCATGTTTTAATGTGTAAATGTCAGATTGATGTGAGGACTTCTAAAAAGCCTGATAGCTGCATGGCAGTTTAAAACATTAGGAAGTAAGTTGAATGCCAAATAGTAAACCTTCTGATCACAGATTTAATACTCAAGATGTAAAAGGAAACCCTGAAGGAACAGTTGCAGCATTCAGCGGGGTGACTCCAGAGAGCACCCTGGTGCACTCGCCTGGGGACCCTGTCTTTGAGGAACAGAAGTCCCACCCACAGTGGAGTTGTTTCCCAAGTCAGCTGTTTGAAGGAACATATGAAACAGCCTATGGCCATCCCTCCCACCCCAGAGCAAATGTTTGTTTTGTTGCAGTGATGGAAACATTTCATTGGTGAAGCAAATATTTAGAGCTGAAAGAAACATTTGGGCAGCCAGGATGTGTCAAAATAGAACAGATGTCTGCCTTTTAAAAACACATTGGGGGGGGGCACCTCATACTTGACTGCTATGGTTGCAGCCACAAGGGGTTAAGGAAGAAATTAGGAACTGTGGGTGTCACTGTGGTCCCAGCTCCTGCTCAGGGCCAGGCCTTTTTCTGGTTGGTTTTTCTCTTCCACAAAATGGGGATAATTAATCTAAGTGACTTTGTTCAAGATCAAGGTTTTTGAGGGGTTCCCCCCAAATATTTTTTGTTCCTAAAAATAAATTTAGTTTATCCTATTGGGTCACATTTATTCACAGGAACAAAATTCACAGGGATATACAGTGAAAAGTCTGCCTCCGTTCTCTGTCCCCAGCCCCTCTTCCCTCTCCCTTTACTTTATACATATATGCTATAAATATGTGTGCTTGTGTATGAACACCTATATTCTTTTTTTTTTTTTTTTTCGGTACTGGGGATGGAAACTGGGGGCATTCTACCTCCAAGCTACAGTCCCAGCCCTATTTTCTATTCTTTATTTTGAAACATGGTCTCACTAAGTTTCAGAGGGCCTCACTAAGCAGCTGAGGCTGTCCAAGAACCTGGATCCTCCAGTCTCAGCCTCCCAAATGCTAGGATTACAAGCGTGCGCCACCATGCCCGGCTACCTCTATTCTTTTTAAAAGTAATTTATAAATATGTTAACCCTGATAACCCTGATCTGACCATTGTATAATGTTCAAATCAGGGTTAACATATTTGTCTTCTCTAACATCTATCCCGTCCCTTCCTTCCTCCCTTCTTTCCTTCCTGGAATTGAACCCAGAGGCATTCTACCTCTCGGCTACATCTCCAGATTCATTTTATTTCCTACTCGGAAACAGGGTCTGCAGGGTCTCACTAGGTTGCTGAGAGTCTCACTAAATTGCTGTGACTGTTCTTGAATCTACGATCCTCTAGTCACAGCCTCCCAAGTACTAGGATTACAAGCGTGCACCACCACGCTCGGCTCGTTTATCATTTCTTTATGGTAAAAACATTCAAAATCCTTTCTTCTAGCTTGTTGAAATAAACAACGGGGTGTGATGGCGCACTCCTGTAATCCCAGTACTTAGGGAGCTGAGTGAGACCGGAAGACCGCATTGAGATCCTATTTCAAAATAAATAAAAGAGCCGGAGTGGTCGTGCACGCTTGTAATCCCAGTACTCCACAAAAAATAAATAAATAAAATTAAAAAAGGAAGCTAAGACAGGAGGATTGCAGGTTCGAGGCCAACCTCAGCTACTTAATGAGGCCCTCTACAACTTAGTGAGACCCTGTTTCAAAATAAGAAGTAAAATAGGGCTGGGGGTGTAGCTCAGAAGTAGAATGTCCCTGGGTTCAACCCCCAGCACCAAAAATAAAAAGAAATAAAGAAAGAGTTGAGTGTAGCTTAGAGGCATAGTGCCTTTGGCTTCAATCCCCATTATAAAGAGAGAGAGAGAGACAGGCAGACAGACAGAAAGCCAGCCACCCTACTGTGCAATAGTGCACCAGAACTTTTTTTGAACCCAGGGATGTTCTACCTCTGAGCTACATCCCCAGCCCTGTTTTAATTTTTATTTTGAAACAGGGTCTTGCTGAGTTGCTGAGGTTGGCCTCAAATATAGGACCCTCCCATCTCATCCTCCCAAGTACTGGGATTCAGGCACGGGCTGCCGTGTCTGGCACACCAGGACTTTTTGTTCCTCTCTTACTGTAACTTGGAGCCCATTGATCAATGTAGAGGTCCCTTGTACCCATTACCTCGTTTCCCCAGTGCTCCGTCTATTCTTTGTTTCTTCTCTTTGGGGGATTCATTCTAAAGCTTTGCTTATTGAAATGCACTGGCCGTGTCAGGTGGCCGAGGGCTCAGCTTTCTAGGCTGCCCCTGCTTGCCTGGGGCAGTACAGAGTCCCGAGTAGGACATCCAGTTCTGCCCTGAGTGTGCCCCGGCTGGGGAGCAAGCCCCTGCCCCTCATGTCCTTTTCTCTTCATCTATGAAACAGAAGGAAAAAAAGAAAAAGAACAGGGGATAGTTCCCATGAATTTCAACTGTTTTTCTAGTTCTTTGGTTGTCAAAAGATGAGGGTTTTTGTTTGTTTGTTTTGTTTCTTAAAACAACTTTCACCGTTTCTTCTAAAAGCAGGAGTATTGTTAAAAGTGTTTATCAGAGCCGGGCATGGTGGCACAGGCCTATCATCCCAGTACTTGGGAGGCTGAGACTGGAGGATCACAGGTTCCAGGACAGCCTCAGCAAGTAGTGAGGCTCTCATCGACTTAGTGAGACCCTGTTTCAAAAACAAAAATAAAAATAGGGCTGGGGCTGTAGCTCGGAGTGTAGCCCCTGGGTTTAATCCCCAGAAAAAACTCATGCACGGGTGCACACACACATCCACACACAGTGTTTATCAGTTTGAGCCAGGCCTTGTGGTGCCCTCCTATAATTGTAGCCACTGGGGAGGCTGAAGCAGGAGGGTCACAAGCTTACAGATCCTGTCTCAAAATGAATAAAGATCAGGGGATGTAACTCAGTGGTAGAGCGCCCCTGGGTTCAATCCCAAGCCTCCCCCCACCCCCGCAAAAAAAAAAAAAAAAAAGGTATCTGTTTGGCATTCTACCCTTGCATAAGCGTACGCTTGGCGTCCCTGCTTTGGCGTGCAAGTCCCATTACTACCTGTCCCTGTGTCGGGGTTGTCATCTCCACCCAGGCTGACTGACTTCACAGCCTGTTGCTGTAAAGATCTGCTGGCTTAGAGACCGCCATTCATGACAGCAAGAGTATTTATGCCTCTGAAATGGATGGTCAGATGTCCAAAGTAACTTCTCTTTGTTTTTATTTCTAATTTAGCAGGGGGACTAAAAGGAAAGAAAGACCCCTGTAGACTGTGTAGATCTAAAAACAGACATCATGGCCACTGATTGGAACCCCTCCCAGCCTTTCATATGAGAGGTCTCAATTTGTGTTACACAGAGGGGCAGCTCACTTCTGTCTTGTTCACCAGTTATACTACTCCCCAGAGAAGCTCAATAAATTTTATAGGAAAGTTTCCTCCTTATGTGGAAGGAGCTAAGCTCAGTGCCTGGTGCGACTGGTATAATTTAGGACTCCAAGGGAGTGTGTCTGCCTTGTGAAATAACCTGTCAAAAGCAAATGTACAGAAACTTTTGATCTTGGTCGATTTGGCCTTGTCGTTGGCACCCGGCCCTGTGACCCCAGCCTGTCTACTTTGGAATTAAACTCCTCCCCAAAACTAGTTCAGTTCAGTGCTCAAATGGCCCTTCTGTGTGCTGCTTTAGTAGTGACTCCGAGCTTGCCTGCTGGTTTCTCGTTTTCACCATTACCCTGAGAGAGCTCCAAACTTGGAGGTGGCTGAGGTTCCCACCCACTTCTGCTCAGAGCAGGGGCCCGCTTCCCTTTAGACTTGGAGCGCTCCGAGCCTGCTGGCCCCTCGGTCTGAGCGGGCACTGAAATGCACGCACACTGGCTTTTACTCAGTGATTTATGCCGGAGACGTGCGGGTGACAGCAGTGTCCTTTTGTCTTTGTGTGTGTGTTTTTCTCCACATTTACTGTATTTAAAGGATATACCGTCTTTATGGGTGACTGGGATAAAGAGAGGACTGGTGCAGGTTCTAAGGAGAGGTCCCCCAGCGCTCCGTGCTGAGATGGGAATCATATTCTTGGGTAGACAGCTTTCTTTCTCTCCTTAGGTGGCAGGCGGCAGTGTTTTGCTGCTTTTTGAAATCGCATTGCTACCTAACGGTTTTTAGAAGGGTACTGAGAGGACATTCTGTCTCAGGACACCATCAGCAACTTTTTCTCCTGTTGTTTGAACTTCCCTCACTTAAGGAGAGGGGCCGAGTCTCCAGTCCTGTTTGTAAATTTACGTATTGGTATCGGGATGGTGGGAGCCAGCCCCCCTCAGATCAATTTTATAAAAACTCTTCCATTCAGCCTTATGATATTTGGAACTAGTTTTCTCAAAAGCTGCTTTTGATGCTTGGGAATAGTTAATCAGTGGAGAAGAACGTGTTTGGCTTATTTGCTTAATATTTTAGCCAAGTAAATTAGACAGGTTGGGGGGCTAGGGGAGGGGGTAAGGAAGTGGGTGGGGGCCGCCCCATAAACAAGGTGATATATAATATTTTTTTTGTTCTCCTTTTAAATAAATACCGATCAGCTTTATGTTCAGAGACAATAGGAGCCGTTGGCTTAAATTTGCAGTTTACTGTATTTATGGCTGTAATATCAAGGTGCTGCCGTCGTAATTTCATGCCCCAATGAGAAGAGCAAGGTCGAAGCAAATGCTTCCATCGGCATCTGCTAGCACACTAACTCATAAACAAGGCCCGGCTGGATCAGGTGGCACGGAATAATACAGGCTAATGAAATACAGCACAGCTTTCCATTACTGTTAGTTTTTACAGTGTCGTCATTACGTGTAATTTATGTTTAAAAAATTCAATTTTATACAAGGCACTGGGAAATAGGGGTCTACAGGTCATCCAACGACTTTTAGAGGCTCTGAGAGTCCTTATTGTACTCTCCTGTTCCAACAAAATGTTAATAAAATAAAATAAAAATACCTTTTCCCTTTCTCCACCCCAAGCCTCTTCTGAGAGTTGATTTTTCTTTTAATTTGGGGAGTATTTTTAGCCAGCTGTCTTCTCTGCCTCATCTCCTCACGGAGTGTGCCAGGGCAGATAACTAGTTGTGTTCTGCGAGAGGTGACCCCCGCTCAGTCTCCGTGAGTCCCAGATGAATTGCCCAAGTCCGGGAAATGGAGGGACTGTGGATGGGAGGAAGATGGCCCGAGTCTCCAGCCCTTCCTGGCCGCCTTTCTCTGCGGCCCCGGGACTGTGCCCCCGTTCCTGTCCTAGACTGGACGGTCCTGTCCAGCCTTCATTGATTCATTGCCCTGCGTATTTTCAAACCATTCCTGATCCTCTGTCCTGGTTGTTGTTTGACCTGAAAAAATGCAGAGAACACTGCTGTCCGTTGTCATCTGTCTTTCTGCTTCACCTGCGCAGGGCTAGGCCTAGACTGTGCTCAGGGCACAAGGACAGTGTTAAGGTTACCTGTTCTGAGCAGCCCTTGCACAGCCCTCCTTCAGAAAAGAGACTGTCCAAGCCGGGCGTGGTGGCGCACGCTTGTAATCCCAGCATTCGGGAGGCTGAGACCGGAGGATCCGGGTTCGAGGCCAGCCTCAGCTACCTAGTGAGGCACTCCGCAACTTAGTGAGACTCGGTTTCAAAATAAAGAATAAAAAAAAAATAGGGCTAGGGGTATAGCTTGGAGGTAGAATGCCCCTGAGTTCAATCCCCAGTACCGCAAAAAAAAAAAAAAAAAAAAAAAAAAAAAAGAAAGAAAGAAAAGATACTGTCCTTCAGTGGTGCGGCTTTGGCTTGAGTCTTGGGAAGGGACTCTGGGTGCAGCTCCCTAAGGTTTTGTTTGCATTTTAACAGAAACCTTTTGAAAAAGAAAAAGGATTTGTTTATCTGCTGGGGAATAAAAATAGGCAGGTGTGGCTGCCCTGAGGCATCCGGTTCAGATGGCTGTAAAAGCGGGCTTTATTGATCAATAGGATGTCTTTACTTGTTCTTTTCTTTTAAAAGCAGCCCACCCTGGAGAAAGTGTTGGAGAAGAAATGCTTGGCCCAGTGTCTACACAGGGGCAGCAGACATCTGGTAAAGGGAACTAACTGTTCTGGACATTTTTGGAAGTAGATTGCAGAGACTGAGGGAATGAGAAGTCCACCCTGATTCTGGCTCGTGGCTCGTCTTGCATTTGGAGAGCCTGAGTCGAGAGCCGCGGGGTTTGCAGATGTGGCCGCGTGGCTCTGGCTGGGAGGTGGCACTCTGCCTCTCAGAGTCAGGGGCCTGCGCACTGCTCTTCCTGCTTGCCTGGTCAAGTTCCCTCGTCCCTCCCTCCTTCTCTTGACTAAAGCTAGTGAGTGAGTGGGTAACTGAGCAGGACTCTCTTAGTGTTCTCTATCAATAATATATTTTAATTGTCACTGCTCTATACTGGGGTGGGAGGCGGTAGCTCTTGAAAATCACCAAGTGTCAGAAGGGAAGTTACTGGAAGACCATGGAAACGTTAAGTGCTAGTGGTATCAGATAATGCAAATTGACATCCCAACTAAGAGAAAATTTTAGGCTATATGAAAATGGACTAATTCTTCCAAAGGCAGCAGCTAAAGGAAATCTTAAGGCAGATGGGGAGGGCGGGAGGCTTACATGCCACAGGACGGTGGAGCCCTTTGCTCCCCTCTCTCTGCTCTGCATCTCAGCCATTGCTCAGTCCCTCTGCGGTTAGATTATTCCTTGCAGATAGCAATCAACTGGAAGGAAGTGTGTGTGTCTAATTTGCATGAGATTATTTAAAACAAAAAAAAAAAAGGTCTGCATTAGTCAGGGTGATGGTAAACAACGCAAAGAGATGCCTTTTATAATATAGCCTGTGCCTCAGCTTTCAGAGCCAAATATAATTCACTTACAATTGGCAGTTTCCTTTATTATTCCTTTTAACCTTTTGGATTCTGCAAGGTCTCAATCAAAGATCTGCACTGTTTATCTTGGTGGAGGTGGATGGAAAAGATGGGACTGGGTATCTAGGCGTCTTCTGTATGGGTTCTAGGGTGGGCACCTCATCCCCAAAGGCAGGGTCATCTGTGCACCAGATGACTGGGTAGATAACTAGTTGTGATATGGGGTCAGCCGGCAGCCCCACTTAGTCTGTGAGTCCCAGAGGAACCACCTGAGTCCTGTAAAGAGTCCTGAAGCTGCTCAGCCCTGCCTGCACTGGGGACACTCAGAGAATTGTAGGCGCCAGGCCGTGAGTGGTATTTGGATTGATTTGGAGTTAGGATCTTAAAACAAGACAAGGACGAGGATGCCCTGTGTTTTTCATTCTGTTCAGAAAGTTGTCCAGGTGTCATTTGCAGCCAGGACCCAGAGGTTGAGTTCTTGTGTGTTCTGGTACAGCCCCCAAACTGTTTTTTGCTCTTAACCTATAGATGTGGGTTCCTAGGATGTTGCTGGGAGATGTTTAGTCCTTCTCGTACACTCTTTAGCAGGATTGAAGACCTGAGACTTGATGTTTTGTAGCTGTAGTGCAGTGGCAAGTCCCGGGCTGGAGATAGAGCGCCTCAGGTTGTCACTTGGCATTACCATTCTAGGACAAGTATGATTTGGGGCAGTTTTCACCCTCTTTGGACCTTGGGTTTTTATCTGCTGAGGGAGGGCAATGACTGGGATAATGCTCCAGCTCGGAGATTATATTATCCAGTGAGATTGTTAAAATGCTTATTTTTTTTTAAAGAAGAAAAATGACTCATTTATTGTAACTAAATCAAAGCCCTGACTCTCCCGGAGAACTAGGGATATCAGAATTCCAGCTCGTGTAAATTTAGAGCATCAAATGATAAGGTCTCTGCAAAGCAAGAGCCTGGAAGGAAGCGCTGATGCCCTTTATACCTCAGCCTCACTGGTGGGCTCAGCTGCGATAATGCAAGGAACATGTTTTATTAGGAAAATAGGCTTCATAAAAGCTCAGGGCCAGAGGGCAGAACAACGGGCAGGGAGTCCTGTTCCTTTAACCAGCTCCAGCTCTCAGGGCCACGGCACAGCCGGTAACTTGCTGTATATTTCCCCAGCGTTAAACATTATCGTACTTGTTTATATTTGAAAGAGCCAAAAGGGAAAATGAGAATGCAACTGAATGCTCCTTTTGGGAAAATTATCCTCGTTTGCAGCCAGCGGCTGACAAGGCACACGCAGCACCAGGTTTGTAGAATCCCGTAGCGTACCAGTGACCAGCAGCCTGTGCTGACGTCGCAGATGCCGCTTTCTTCTCTGGTGGCTGATTATGAACTGGTTAAACAGTCTTCCCTCCCAGCCCTCAGACAGGGTGCCCTTCCTACCTAGGAAGAGCAGTCGCGGCCACCATATAGGGGACAGCCTGGAAGGCACACACTCCACGGAAATGTGTCCTTCGTTTTGCCGGCTCTTCTGTCTGTCCTGGCCTTGTTCTGCTTCGGAAGACAAATGCCGCGCACAACAGCCCCTTGTAGTAAGTGGAGAGGCAGGCAGGGCACATCCCCACCCCGCCCCACCCCGCCACCCCAGCTTCAGCCCCTGTGTTTGGAAGGTGGTAAGCACTTGTCACTGATGCTCTTGGCGCCTTTTCATCTGTCCCTCAGTCTGGGGGGGACAAGCGCTGTCGGAGTCACAGCAGCCCTTCAGACTTCCGGCAGTGTGGCCTCCTGTGCCCCTGGCTAGCCCTGGAAGGGGAAGAAGGGAAGACTGCAGGTTAATTGGGGCAGGCCTCAGCCACTCAGTGCAGGGAAAGGAAAAGAGGGCCCTGGGCCATCTCGAAGAGTTCAGGCACTCCCTTGACCGGTTGCGGTAGGCCATGAAAAGTTTGAGGGATGGCTGTAGTCAACTCACGCCAATATGGTGCAGGGCAGAGCTGTGCTCTAAAGCATTAATGTGCACCATCTATTAGCCCCTAGGCACAGAGTGCGAGGCACCACGCTTTGAAGATGCTGATCCTCAGAACCGCCTCCTACTTCATCTACCCCCAGGGGCAAGTATACCATGCTGTGGCCTCTAATGGAGAGCTGCCGACCAGATGTGGAAAAGCTCTCGCTCTAGTTTAAAAGCTCTGTGTTGCGGCTCCACTGCATATTGGGATTCCCGGAACATCATGGGCCGGCCCGAGTGGTGCTCTGCAGGCCTGCAGTGACCTGCCTCCTGCTTGCCCACTCGCCGTGGTGGAGCGCTTTCCTGGGCTCTGTTCCTGCCCGAGGGGGCCCTGTGGGAAAGTTTTTCTCGTACCCAGGCGCCACACTACACTCCTGTTCTGTGGGCTGGCCTGTGCCCTCATCCTCCACCCACGAGGCAGGGTCCCCAGTCAGCCCCAGATCCATTGGAAACCCCCCAGCGGTGCACGTGGAATGGGCTCTCCACCGGCTCTCACTTGCCGTTCATTCCTCCACGAGCAAATGCTCTGTGTGCTGCAGCCACTGCAGATGGCGCCCTGCCATTTCCTCATGTCCCACACGCAGGGTGGCGTAGAGTGTTGGGAAGATGAAAAAAAAAGAAAGGGAAGAAAAACTAGCCAAAGGCGATCCAGGCAGCCTATGACAGGCTAGTGCAATAATCATCTGAAAGTTTGGGCCTGGCCTTGTTTTGATCTGTTTTCTTGTTTTATTTTCTTCTTTACATTCTATATCCCATTCATACTAATCACAGTCAGTCCTGATTTTTCTTTTTATTTCTGCATTTGTCATAAAATAAAGCAAATTATTCCCGTCTTCGGAAACGATCTAGACTAATTAGTCGTCTCACCCAATAATTAGTTTTTTGTTTCCCTGTCTGTTTTCATGCATTATTGTTAGTTTTTTCCCCTCTTTTTTTTAACACCATTACAGATTAAAATGAGCCACATTTGCAGTTGATGGTATCTGTTTTCAGGGGAAGAATGGAGAATTGCAGTACGGAGCGACTTCAAAAGCAGCAATAAACTCAAGGATAAATTAAGGAAATTGAATGAGCCACATTTGGAAGCAGTGTTGAGGCTAATATTCTGTCGCTTAAGGTTAAATTGCAACTGAGAGAGGTTCTGGAGAATCCGAAATCGGGGAGGCAACTTACTAGGATGCCAGGCACCCTGTGGTCGTAAGGGCCTTTTCTCAAGGACGATTTTGTTGCACTGTGGACACTGGCGCAGGTACTCACTTGCTCTTCTGTGCTCTTCTTCTCAGGGCTGACCGATGAAGAGATTGATTTGGCTTTCCAGCAGTCGGGCACTGCTGCCGATGAACCCTCGTCCTTGGGCCCGGCCACACAGGTGATTCCTGTCCAGTCCCCTCACCTCACTGCACAGCCATACAGTAAGTCCCCGCTCCAGCTCCTGCTCCTGCTTCTGCTCCTGCCTTAACCATGCCAGGGATTCAAGACTCTGGCCGAGCTGTTTTGGGTTTCCCAGATTCAGCAAACCAAGAGGAGCTGGGTTTCTCCTAGTTTGAATAGAAAGCTCTTGGGTTTTTCCAAAAGAACCTGACATACACAGATCTCCTAGACAGACTTCTAGGTATGTGACAAAGGTTGAAGAAGAAATGAGTGGCGAGAATAAATGAGTTGATCTCACTGTTTCAAGTATTTTGGTTATTTCAAGGAACTAAAATTATTATTGGTTGTTTCTGTCTTTGTATAGCAGCGCTTTTGAGTGTTACTGTTTCCCAAAGAACAGCATGAACATGGATTCATGAGTGCATTCCCCTTTGTTCACCGAAGCCACTTGTCTCCTAATTTTACTTTTTAACCCAGCCTTCCCTTTGCTCCCTCCCTTGTCCTGGCTATACTGAGTGTATTCACGTAGTAGCAGTTTGTTAGATAATTTTGGATTTGATTTGAAGGTCCTTTTTGAACATTGCTTTTAATTATTACATGAGATCATGACCCATGAGGGGTTTTGTTGTTTTTAAATGAAAGGTATTGTAGTAATAAATCTACTAGTAAATATACACCTCCAAAATACAGCTTAGAGTTCTTTTTAAATTCATTTATAAAAGATCTGAAAAGGTTTAAAATTGTCTCCAAAGCTATGGAAAATAGCTCAGTTTTGTTGCTTTAACGTAACCCAGCATTAGCTCTATTATCTTTCAAAATGACTTTTCTATAATTGTCTTCATTTTAATTGTCTCTCTTAGAAGTTTTATTTTTTTCAAAAAATAATATAAAACAGTGTTAGATACAAGATTTTAAAAGGTGTATTTTAAAATGACAGATTATTTTGATCCCTGAACACCTGGTCTGAAGCCAGCTTCTGTCTCTGGCTTCACTGTTGCTTTGACCTGGCTCGGGGGCAGCAGGAAGACACGGCCGGCCAGCAGGGCCTCCTCTCCTCCAGCCGGCCTGAGGGGCCTGGCACTGCCTTGGAGTTGTTTAGATAGCCCCTTCTTTTGCTTTCCAGAGAAGGCCAAGTGGGGGAGGCAGGGCACAGGCACCCAAGTATCTCCTCTGGCATTGCCCGGCATCATGGCCTCTGAGGCCCAACGGGCAGAGCTTCCATGGCGAGCCTTGCGTCTGAGCTGCTGGGTCAGTCCCTGCCACGTGGCAGCGTGGGACTCGTGTCTTTTTCCTGGCCAGCACTCTGTTAGTACATGGTGCTTGCTTTGGGTCCTAAACCTACTTCACGTATTTCTTTCTAACCAAAGACTGTGTCTCCACACTTTTTTCTTAGTTGTGTCCCTGAGCCCAGCCGCTTAATGGGATTTGTTGAGGATAGGCAGTGGCAGCTGGGGTACCGAGTTTTCTAAGATGCACATCTGTTCTGTTCCAGCTGTTTCCTCCCAAGGCTTAATACCAAACAGGTCTCTCGGCTACTTGGAAACTTTTTGCTCAGAACAAATTGTTCTGGTTGGTCACAGAGTTGGCCTAAAATGGCATACGTTTGCCTGCTCTCCAGAGGCAAAAGGGTTAAATCGCTAGTCTTTCTGAAAGAGGCAAAAGAATGCGGTGAGTAGCGGGCAGTTGAGTCATTTAAATTGTTCTCGTGTCCAGATCACTTTGAGGGAAAGCATTACACGTTTAGGTATTTAGGTAGGAGTATTTTTGAGTCTCCTAGCCCTAAAAATAAAATACATCTTCTTAGAGACAGACTTCTTCCTGCTTTGACACTAGTATAAAAACAATGGTAATGGTAATTTTAAATACCTGAAGTTTTTAGTTGTCACCAGTGAGCTTCATTCTTCTCGTACCGTTACATTACTTCTTTTCAGCTCCGGGGGTAACTCTGCCTCTTCACTTCTGTACTTTTGCCAAGAGGTGTCAAAACTGCTAAAAAAAAAAAAAAAAAAAAAAAGCTTGATTTTGATTAATATAGAGAAACAAGACTTTGCCTGACTGATAATAAAACTGATAAATGACATTTGAATTACTTGTAGCGGTAATTTATTACATAAAATATCTTTTATTTGACATGCGATTAGTTGCTGGAAGCATCACTCAATCTGACTAGTTTAAACATGCTCTAAAATGAACCCCAGTAAAAACCAGGGCTGTCGGCTGCTGGCGTTATGAAATATACTAATCCTGGAGTGAGGAAAAAATCTGACTTTAAATATTTAAATGATTAATTGGGTTTATATATTTTTTTACCTTTCTAACCCCCTTAATTACAAGCAAACTCAGGGGAGTTTCTGAACTAGGTGTGCAATCTGCATGCTTATCACCGAGGCATTGTCTGCATCCGGGAAGGATTTATGGCCTCCGTTCATGTGTGTTCCTGCCGGTTTTATGTCTCGATCCCCGGCAGCCCTTTCCTTCCCATTTCTTGGCTTTTTAAGGACATTCCACCTCTGAGCCCAAACCTAGAAAATGGGATTCCCTGGGCCCAGCCCAGATGCTCGTGTGTCAGTGGAGGCTACCCCAGGCAGGGAGGCACGGAGCTCCACCTCCCGACGTCCTGGCCCGCCTGCGAGGTGGCGGATCTGCTGCTGGTGGCTCTCTAGATGTCTCTGCCCTTTGGTAAATGTGGTTGGCTTTGGGATATTAGTAAAAGCCAGTGTTGGCAAAGAGAACACAGAGACCCACCAGAATGGTGCCAGTTTGGTGCCTCGGTATTTATTAAGCACCTACCACATGCTCAGTACCGTAGCATGTGAGAGATTCAGAGCTTGATTTTTTAAAATCTTGCAGGCTCTTTGAGAAAGATAAGATAAACTCTTAAGAAAAAGATAATAATATAAGACACTGTGATTTAATGCCAAAATTAATTATACAGACAAAAAATTCCACGAGATTACAGAAAAGAGAAAAATTAATGTGGGCTAGGGAGTCTTTGTCAAAGTGGCAGGAGGTTGACACCCAGGGGAAGCACGATGTCACCTGGTGTGAGAATAAACCAGTGTCTCAGTGCTTAACCCATTAAGCCCCAAGTTTCCAGTTCTGCGAACATAATAAATACTCAAATATTATTTCAAAGTTACCTTAAGTGGAATATTTGTTCCTCAGTTTCAGGTTTTTCTGGATAGTCCACATGTGGGACCATGGGACAGTATAGGTTAGGAGAAAGTTGTTTAGAGCTCAGGAAGTCAGGCTGTGATCTGAGAGGAGAGCTGACGTCCTCTGTTCCTGACTCAGGACCCAGGGCGCGCGCATGTGCGTGGACGGCCCTGAGCGCCGAGTCCTGCTGATTGCTGGTGATTTGTGCCGAGCTGATTTGTCTTCTTTCCTCCCCGAGAGACAGGCAGCAAGGAGCTTTGAGATATAAGCAGTATAAGTATAAATTTTATAGGGCAGTAATTTTTTCTCAGGCTTGAGTATTTTGCCCACTGTCTTTGATAAACAATTTGGGCCCCTTCAAAGACAGACCTATAGCCTCTTCTCAGTGGCCTTTTCTTAAAATAGGATGTAAATGTCTGAAGCTGGTGAAAGGCTTGGAACCCTTTGATTAGGAATCCTGAGAGTTCTTTCTCACTTTGCTTCTTTTATAGCTCTGTTTAGTAACATATACTTGTCCTTTTTTGGGAGGTGGGGAGAAGACTGGGGATTGAACCTAAGGGCATTCTACCTCGAAGCTATACCCCCAGCCCTTTTTGTTTTTTGTTTTGAAACAGGGTCTCACTAGGTTGCTGAGGGTCTCACTAAATTGCGGAGTCTGGTCTGGAACCTACAATCCTTTTGTCTCAGCCTCCCAAGTACTGTGGGATTATAGGCATGTGCCACCATTCGAGCATTGATTATTTTTATTGAGCAAGTGTTTATTATTGAATGCCTACTGTGTACCTGGTACTATGCTAAACCTTGGGATAAAAAGATTGATAAAAGGGGTGTCAGTCAGCTTTCCATTACTATACTTAAATACCTGACATAATCAATTTACAAATAGAAAAGGTTTATTTTGGTTCACAGGTTTCAGTCTATTATCCCTTGGCCCTATTGCTTTTGGACCTCTTTTGGGAGTAGGGGATGCATGGCAGAGCAAAAGGAGTCACGTCATGGCCGGGTAGCAAAGGAGAGAAAGGAAGGAGCTGGTTTCTACTACTGCCTTCAAGGCACACCCCAGTGCCCTAAATGCCTCCCCCTGGTACCACCTCTGAAAGGTTTCACTGTTTCCCAGTAGCATCTCCCTAGGGGAAAGGCCTCTAAAACGTGGTCCATTTAAGGTCCAGGCTGTAGGGCTGAGTACGAGGCTCTGGGTTCAATCCCTAGTACCGCAGGGGAAAATAAAAGGATCCAAAAAATTACAACACAAGGCCTAGTTGCTCTCTCCAATTGCTCCTATGTAGTGGGAAAGGCAGTTAATGAGGCCCAGGGAGAAGGTGGAGCAGGAGAGGGAAAGGGTCACCCCGGAAGGCAGATGTTTAACAGCCTGGGGACAAGTGATCCTGTGATCAGACAGTGGACTGGAGTGCAGGCAGGGACTGTGTGGTGACCTCCAGTAGCTGGAAAGAGCCAGAGAGGCTTGGGGGAGGGAGGCAGCCAGGTCAACACCCTGCCAGAGGACAGCTCAAAGCACAGTCATGTCTGACTTGGAAATGCATCATTGATTCATTTTGAGCTGTGTTACCTGTGTGACCATATTAGACCAGTATTAAACATTACTTGTTCACCTGGCAGACATCTGGTGGTGTGGGGGGGGGGGTGCCAGCCCAAGTCAGTGCTGCCCCCTCGTCTTCTTTGCCTGGCTTTCCTTTGCTGTTCCTCCAGGCCCGGGCCAGCTGTCGATTCCTCCAAGGCATGGCTCCCACGTCCCATTCTGACCAGGGTGGGGATGCCCCTTGTCTCTCTCAGCCCCCTCTGTCCTACCACACTGCTCTTACATATGATTTTAGTGTCTTCCCTGTTAAGCTGTGAGATCTGAGGCTTTAAAATATTTCTCATGGCCTGAGGCTCTGGCTTAGCAGGTGTCTAGAAATGCGTGTTGAATGGATAAGTGGTGGTGGGAATGTGCTGGAGAGCGGAAAGCTGCTCTGAGGTGGCACCAGCTTGGGCCAGTTGTCCCAGCAGCTCGCAGTGAGGCCCGCGTGCTCAGCCCGTGCAGGCCGCAGAAGGAGAGCACAGGCCTTGCCTTCAGGAGGCCGCTGTTTATGTAGACGGAGGCCCAATGCTTGGGGAAGGACAGGAGACTAACCCGGGCCATCTGTTATGGTAGGCATGTTGAGGGAAGTCCATTTCAGAATTTAGGAACAAAGCAAACTCCAGAATGGAGATCTTAGGGGGGGCTTTTGGTGGAGGAGCAGAACTTGGGCTGCCTTTGAGGGTCAGTAAGTCGTTGGACCTAAGAAAATAGAAGAATGTTTCTCTGTTGCATGAAGGTGGGCGTCCAGGCTGCCATGGGGGCCTGCGGGCTCAAGGGACCAGCTCTCCCTCGTGCTCTGCATCCTGGACAGCTGGCGCTGGTATCCATCCTGTGGTTCAGCCTGACTGCTCCCGCGAGAACAGGCAGAAGGAAGGAAGAGGGCAAGTCGCCTTCTAGAGCCACCTCCTGGGAACTGCCCTGCCACCTCCAGTTTCTGCCCCCTCATGGCAACCCCTGTCTGCAAAGGAGGCGGAGAAACACAGGCCTCTGGTGGGGCGTGCCTCAGTTTCCCACCTCCATAGGAAGTGTAAGGTCAGAGAAACACTAAGCTTGGGGTGGCGGTTGAGAGGGTCATGTAACCAGCTCCAGTGGCGTTCAGAAAGTTTTAGCTGGTAAATTAGGCAGGGTTAGGATTGATTGCTCATTTTATTATTATTCTTTATAACTCTTATAAATGCTGTATCGTGTGTGTGTGTGTGTGTGTGTGTGTGTGTGTGTGTGTGTGTGTTATTGGGGATTAAAGCCAGGGGCATTCTACCTCCAAGCCTCCCCCACACACACACACACTTTTTTTCCTTTGGAAACAGAGTCTCACTAGGTTGCTGAGAGTCTTGATAAATTGCTGAGGCTGTCCTCCAATCTGTGATCCTCCTGTCTCAGCCTCTAAGTACTGAGATTACAGGCATGCACCACCACGTCGAGCCTACTGCATCCTTTTGTATGAATCACGTATTACAGGTACATTTTTTAAAGTTGTGCTAGAATTCTCGGGCATTGCTTCTTTCCTTGGTCTCAGCTGCTAGCTGAGCAGAAGGAGACCTTAGCACCCACACTGCTGGGCAGTTTTCTCAATCACTGCAGTCTTCCTTGCACGCTTTTATTTATTTATTTATTTATTTATTTATTTTTTTTTTTTTGCGGTACTGGGGATTGAACTCAGAGGCATTCTACCTCCGAGCTACACCCCCAGCCCTATTTTTTTACTCTTTATTTTGAAACCGAGTCTCACTAAGTTGCGGAGTGCCTCACTAGGTAGCTGAGGCTGGCCGCGAACCCGGATCCTCCGGTCTCAGCCTCCCAAATGCTGGGATTACAAGCGTGCGCCACCACGCCCGGCTGCACGCTTTTATTTTTTAAAATTATGAACATACTTTTTATTTTTGTAAATCATCTTTATTGAGGTATAATTTGCATGAAGTAAACCACACCCACTGTAATTGTTCCCTTTGAGTTTTGCCAAGTGTGGACACCCATGTTACCATCACCACATTGTGGAATGTTTGCAATATCCAAAGATTCCCCTGTGCCCCATTTCCAGTCAGCCCTCCCCCATCTGGCTTCTGAGGCAACCCGCACTCTGCTTTCTCTTGCTACTCTCTTTCCCAGGATCCTATGATATGTTCACTGTGTCTAGTTTCTTTCACCCAGCATAACGTTGGGGTTGTCCACATGCTGTGCATGTCAGAAGGCCCTTCCTCTTTATTATGTATCAGAAGGTGTTCCAGCATTGTACGATGCACTTCCATTGTTCATCCCCGCACTAGCTGGTCTGCTTTCTTTCTCCTGGGGGAATGCCCAGGGGCAGGGTTGCTGGTGTGTGTGTGAAGTGTGTGGCTGATATCAGACGCTGCTCAGCTGTTTTTGAGAGTGGTCGCACCAGTTTACCTTCCCACCTGCCCTTGGAGTTCCCGCCTCTCACCAACAGTTGGTTTTTCTGGTCCTTCTAATTTTAGCAGCTTTAATTAAGTGTGCAGAATGGAATCTCCTAATGACTTGGGCTTACCTCTCTGTGATGGCGAGTCAGGCTGAGCATCTTTTTGTGCTTATTGTTCATTTGCATATCTTATTTTGTGAAGTGTTGGTTCCAGTCATCTGCCCATTATTAGTTGCCTTCCTGTTGACCTAGAAGAGTTCTTTATGTATCCCGGGTTCAAGTCCTCCTTGACGTAGATGTGTTGTGAGTAGTTCTGCCGAGCTGTGACCTGCCTATTGTTTTTCTGGCTTAGGCTTGGGGGGGGGGGTCAGGAGCTTCTTTCTTTGCTTTTGGTGACATCTTGGTGGATAGAAAAAGGCCTTTTTTTTTTTTTTTTTTTTTTTTTTTTATTGAGGATTGAACTCAGGAGCATTCTGCCTTCAAGCTAAACCCTCTACCTTTTTTATTTTTTATTTTGAAATAGGATCTTGCTACGTTGCTGAGGCTGGCCCTGATGCGATCCTCCTGTCCCAGCCTCCCTCTCTCTCTCTTGTGCAGTACTGGAGATCCAACCCAGGGTTGCTAGGTCAGGGATCTAGCTTACCACTGAGCTACTTCCCCAGCCCCAAACCATTATTTCTTTTGTGTGTATGTGTTGGGGGGGGCGGGTTACTGGGGATTGAACCCAGGGACATTCTATCTGAACTATACCCCCAACCCTATTTTATTTTTTAGTTTGAAACAGGGTCTCACTAAGCTGCGGAGGGCCTTGCTAAGTTGCTGAGGCTGGCCATGAATCTGCAGTCCTCTTGTCTCAACCTCCCAAGTACTAGGATTACCCATTCCTTTAAAAACAAACAAACAAAGCTATTAGCTGGGCCAGTGGCACATGTCTGTAATCCCAGTCCTTGGGAGGCTAGTACAGGAGGATAACAGGTTCGAGGTCAACCTCAGCAACTTAGTGAGACCCCGTTTCAAAATAAAAATATAAAAAAGGGCTGGGGGTGTAGCTTAGTGGTAGAAAGCCCCTGAGTTCCAGCTCCAGTACCACAAAACCAATGAACAAAACAAAATGAAAGCGATTGAAGTTTATTTTACATATCTTGAAACTCATCTGTTTCAAGTGGACAGGTCAGTGACTGTTAGTAACTTTCATGAATGGTACAACCATTACTGTGAATCAGCTTTGAACACTTTCATCTCCTATTAGGATCCTTTGGGCCCATTTTCTACTAATCCCTATTCCTTCCTCTAGCTCCAGGCAACTACTAATCTACTTTGCTACTATAAATTTACTTTTTCTGAGCATTTCAGGTAAACAGACTCATAGACGAGGTGCGCCACACTTCTTTTAGCATAATTTCGAGGTTGTGCCGTAGCATGTGTCAGGACTCCCTTCCCCTTTATTGCTCAATAGCATGCCGTTGTGTGGAGTTAACTCATTTTATCCATCAGTTCGCCAGTTGATGGACATTTAGATGGTCTCCGGCTTTTTGTTTTAGTTTTGGTGCTGGGGATCAAACCCAGGGCCTTGCACATGCTAGGCAAGTGCTCTACTTCTACCCTGTGTCGTGTTTTGGCTAATATGGGTAATGCTACTAAGAACATCTGTGGGAGCCGGGCGTGGGGACGCACGCTTGTGATCCAAGGACTTGGCGGCTGAGACAGGAGGACTGCAGGGTCACGGCCTGCCTCAGCTACTTAGTGAGACCCTGTTTCAAAATAAAGAATAAAAATAGGACTGAGCCGGGCGTGGTGGCGCATGCTTGTAATTCTAGCATTTGGGAGGCTGAGACCAGAGGATCTGGGTTTGCGGCCAGCCTCAGCTACCTAGTGAGGCCCTCTGAAGCTTAGTGAGACCCTGTTTCAAAATAAAGAATAAAAGATAGGACTAGGGGTGTAGCTCGGAGGCAGAATGCCCCTGAGTTCAATCCCCAGTACTGCAAAAAAAAAAAAATAGGACTGGGGCTGGGCGTGGGGCATGCTTGTGATCCCAGTACTTGGGAGGCTGAGACAGGAGGATCCGGGTTCACGACCAGCCTCAGCTGCTTAGTGAGACCCTGTTTCAAAATAAAGAATAAAAAATAGGACTGGGGGTGTAGGTCGGAGGTAGAATGTCCCAGGGTTCAATCCCTAGTACCGCAAAAAAAAAAGGAACATCTGGGTCTGGGTGCAGGTCTTGTGTGGGTGCATGTTCATTCCTCTTGGGTAGATATCTAGGAGTAAGAGTAGATTGCTGGATATTATAGTTTTATATTTCTGGATCTTTCTTAACTCTTTTCTTTCTAATCAGCTTTTTTGATATATGTCTTACATACATCAAGATTAATCAATTTTATTTATTTGTTTGTTTGTTTTGTGGTACTGGGGATTGAATCTAGGGATATTCTTCCTCCGAGCTACACCCCCGGCCCCTTTTTACTTTTTATTTTGAAACAGAGTCTCACTAAGTTACTGTGCACTGACCTCAAACCTGTGATCCTCCTGTCTCAGCCTCCCAAATACTAGGATTATGGGTGTGTGCCTATAATCATCAATTTTAAATGTACAACTTGGTAAGTTGTACAAATGAGTTGTAGTTCATTTAGCTGATAGAACCCACACTACATTCATAATATAGAAATCCTCTCTTTGTGCTCTTTATCTCAGCCCTCTCCCTACCTCTGGTTCCTGCTAATCCGTTAATTCCCGACCTGTGCTCTGTCACAGTAGCTCTGCCTTTGTTTGGTTTCTTTTTTTTTTTTTTTTCTTTTTGGTGGTACTGAGGATCGAACCCAGGGGCATTCTACCTCCGAGCTACATCCCTAGCCCTATTTTTAGTCTTTATTTTGAAGCAGGGTTTCACTAAGTTGCGGAGGGCCTCACTAAGTGACTGAAGCTGGCTGCGAACCCGCATCCTCCGGTCTCAGCCTCCCAAGTCCTGGGATTACAAGCGTGCGCCACCACGCCCCGGTATGTTTGGTTTCTTACTGTGACACTTTTGAGAGTAATCCATGTTGAGATATGTACACACACATGTGTATACATACATGTTTGTAGTTAACTCCTTTTTATTGCTGAGTTGTATTCCAGGGGTCAGCAGACTTTTTCTTCAGAGAGCTAAAGAGTAAATAGCGTAGACATTGTGAGCCACAGGTGTCTCTTGTTACGCATTCTTCCCCCATTCTCTCTCGCCCTTTCCTCCTCCTCCTTCCTTTCCCTACTTCTCCTTTTGTCGGGACCTGTCTTAGCTCATGGCCGTGTAAACACAGGTTGGGTGTGGAGCTGGCTAAGCTCTGTTGCCCACGTGTGGCGCCATTGTGTCCATCCACTTGGGTTGTGTCCAGTCGGCAGCTGTTTTGGTAAAGCTCTTGTGAACATGTGTGTACACGCCTTCGTGTGCACATCTCTTTCATTTCTCCTGGGGAAATACCTAGGATTGGACTGGCTTAGTCACGTGTTAGGTTTATGCTTAACTTTTTAAGAAACTACCAAACTGTTTTCCAAAATGGTTATACCAATTTGATTCCTGTCAACAATGTTTAAGAGTTTTAGTTGCAACCGGGCGTAGTGGTGCACGCTTGTAATTCCAGTACTTGGGAGGCTGAGACCGGAGGATCCGGGTTCGTGGCCAGCCTCAGCTACCTAGTGAGGCATTCCGCAACTTAGTGAGACCCTGTTTCAAAATAAAGAATAAAAAATAGGGCTAGGGATGTAGCTTGGAAGTAGAATGCCCCTAGGTTCAATCCCCAGTACTGCAAAAAAAAAGAAAGTTTTAGTTGCTCCTTATCCTTGCCAGAATTTAGTATTCTTGGTTTTTAAGCTTAGCTATTCTAATGTGTATGTAATAGAACTTTGATATACTTTGTGTGGGGGGGGAGGTGAGGGTATTGGGGATTGAACCCCAAGGTATTCTACCTCTGAGCTACACCCCGGTGCTATTTTATTTTAGTTTGAAGGAGCGAATTAAGGTGCCGAGGCTGGACTCAAACCTACCATCCTCCTGTCTCAGCCTCCCAAGTACTGGGATTACAGGCGTGTGCCACTGAGCCCCACTGGAGTCTTGAATTCTTAACAGCTGAATTAGAGTGTTCCTTCCTCAAACCTCAGAGCCTCACGAAAGTTAGGCAGTCATCCTACCCCTGAGCTATATCCCAGCCCTGATTTTTATTTTTGTTTGTGAGATGGAGACTATGTTGCCCAGGCTGGCTCCGAACTCCTGGGCTCAGCCTCCCAAGTAGCCGGGGCTGCAGGCATGCACCGCTGCAGTGGCGTCAGAGCTCTTCTGTTTTAATCTGCAGAGAAGGGGCTGTAGATACGCCGTTCTTTGTCCTTCCTGCCTAACATTGACACCAGATAGCATCGCAGCCCGTGAGAAAAGGAAGATTCTCTCCCACAGGATGTGCGCATGGAGCCAGGCTGTGGATTTTCAGATGTGACTGTCCTTGGCGCTGCAGTGCGACACTTGTGCTCAGAGCAGCACCTTCCTGCCCTTGGCCGCTGCCCTCTGGCTTGGTTCATCTTCTGAGCATACAGCTTCGGTGTGCCCCGTGCACTCGGCCGGCAGCTCCTGCAGCAGCAAGCGCTGCTCTGTGGGCTGGCTTTAGTCCAGAACCCCACAGTGAGCGAGCCTGTCCTATCATTTAGTTTTCAGGGTGGTTTCTGACCAGAGCTGATGGGCTGCTTTGAGGTGCCTAGTCACCACTGTGTGGAGTCTGGCTCCAGCCTCGGAGAGTGACAAGGGCACCGCAGCTGGCTTGCCTGGTGTCCGCCACTGCCCTGCCCGGGCCTGGGCTCCCGGCTCCTGATGGGCACGGCCGTTTGCTCCTCTTGCCAGCCAGCACATCGCTGGAGCGCATCGGCTCAGCAGAGTGATGTGGGGACAGCTTCCAGTGCCACGCTGCGGCTGAGCCCTTATGAACCGTGGGTTCTGCGGTGTTGGGACTGTGGCTCAGTGCTTTCCAGCTTGATATTGCTGCGTCGTCCCCAGCCCCACGCCTGTCTTCACCTGACTTCCCCTGGCCCCACTTGCTAAGTGAGCATTTCCTGATTGATGGAGATATAGAAGACGTTGAGCACTTTGGGCTTTGTTGTTTAGCAGATAGCTAAGGAGCCATGGGGAGCGTGTACAGCTCCCCTGCCGCTGACACGGCCACTGTCCCCGTGGTCACCTGAACCCGAGCCTCTGACGGCGCTCAAGCAGGGAGGTTAAGGAAGGTGAGGCCTTTCAGAGAGGCCTGCCCCTTTCCCCACAGCAGTTTGTCTTCTGCCCTGTTACGGCTCAGGTGTAACAATCCCAGAGGCGCTCAGTTGTGTAGGGCGGTCGTCACTGCCAGGCCTGAGTTGTTGGTGAAGAGTCCTGCCATTCTGCCCGTGGGCTGGCGGAGCCTGCTGGAGAGCAGAGCCACGCGGATTAGAAGAGAAAAGGGGAGCCGGGTGTGGTGGTGCATGCCTGGAATCCCAGTACTGGGGATGCTGAGACAGGAGGATCACAGGTTCGAGGCCAGCTTCAACAATTTACCAAGGTCCCTTGGCAACTTAGGGCTAGGGGTATAGCTTGGAGTTAGAATGATTGTGGATTCAACCCCCAGTACCAAAAATAAACAAATACATTTTTTAAAAGGGATGGGGTGTAACTCAGAGATAGAGTAACACTTCTGGGTTAAATCCCCAGTACCTCAAAAAAAGACAAAAAAAAAAAAAAAGAGAGAGAGAGAGAGAGAGAAAGGAGGACAAAAGAAAAGCCCTGCAGACAATCTGGATCTCAGTAAAGTAGAAATGTCGTTCCTGGGTTCTTTGGGGCCAGCAGAATTCTGCTGTTTTCAGTCAAGTTGTTTGTGCTTGATGGAACCATCCAGTTGGAGATACGGCCCAGGGTTCTCTGCCAGGTTCTGCCCCTTGTCTGTCTTGTCTGTCTTGTCTGCCGGCCCCAGGGCAGGAGGCCTGCAGCTTTAATGCTCACAGGACCCTCCTCCTCCCTTCTTTCCCCACACTAGCAGAAGAACGACTGGCCCGACACCCAGGAGCATGACAGGAGAGCCAGCTGTCCCAGGAACCCTGCTGCTCCTGGGTCCCCTGCAGGGTCTGCACTGGACTTGGGAAAACTGGCAGGGAGCGCTGGGACGCTGAGTGTTACCCTTGGAAGACGTGCAGTGCTGAGAGTCATCTGAGTTTTTCTCTTTCTTCATTTTGCCACAAGACAGAATTGTATCACACATATCCAAAACGAGTAAAATGGCATTTCAGCTTCTTGTCTTTATAGACTCTCTGAACTTTAGGAAAGATCATTCTGGTCCCTTTTCATTAATAATGAAAACCAGGGGGCAATAAAATGTTGTTACCGTGAGCCTGGCAGGAGCGAGCCTGAGCGAGGGGCGAAAGGCGAGCTGGCAGGGAACCACAGGTGTTTCTGGGTCGGGGAAGGCAGGCCGCCATGCAGGGGCCCTGCCTCCTGGATCCTCGGGCTGCGGCACCTGCTCAGCCTCCGCAGCTCAGAGTCCTCTTGGCAAGGTGTGATGGATGTGTTTGCAGGGAAGCAGAAGCATCCAGTCAACTTCGGCTTCTGGTCAAGTTCTTAGTCTTAATTATAGCTGCATGGCTATAATCCTAGTACTTGGGAAGCTGAGGCAGGAGGATCGCAGGTTCAAGGCCAGCCTCAACAATTTAGACCCTCAATAACTTAATGAGGCCCTGTTTCAAAATAAAAAGGGATGAGGTGTAGCTCAGAGGTAGAACACCTCTGAGTTCAATCTCTAGTACAATACACACACACACACACACACACACACACACACACACACACACAGGAGAAAAGAGACATACAAGCAGGACTCAGAAGACCCAGATCCCTCAGTGGGCACAGAGCTTGCTGATTAACAAAAGGTGATTTGTGAGGCCTGGCGATGCCTCCTTCCCGAGATGGATTCTTAGACTTGAACTTTTTTTTTTTTTTTTTTTTTTTTTTTTTTTTTTTTTTTTTTTTTTTTTTTGCGGTACTGGGGATTGAACTCAGAGGCATTCTACCTCCGAGCTATACCCCCAGCCCTATTTTTTTTATTTTTTATTTTGAAACCGAGTCTCACTAAGTTGCGGAGTGCCTCACTATGTAGCTGAGGCTGGCCGCGAACCCGGATCCTCCGGTCTCAGCCTCCCGAATGCTGGGATTACAAGCGTGCGCCACCACGCCCGGCTAGACTTGAACTTTTCACTGGATGTCACTGCATAGCCCAGGTAGGGACTGAGAATGTCCTTGCTAACCATAACACACACCCCCCTCCAAACTACAGAAAAATAGATTGATAAATTTACATGAACACAGAAAATGTCTGCATGCCACAAAAGACCATAAGCAGAACCCAGAGGAAAATAAGAGGAGGTATTTATGATTTGTGTCACAAAGAGCTAATAACCCTGCTGTATCACACAAGTGCTAAGGGAAAGAAATCAAGTAGGAAGGTTGAGAACACACAGTACATCGACCAGGAAACACTGATGAAGAAGTAAGTGATCAGCCCCAGAGTGGCACCAGTTTCCCGCCGTCACGTGGGCAGGAGGCTCTGGGTCTGACGGACACATCATGCTGGAGTGACTGGGGAGCTGATGCCGTGTGCATGGCAGTGGGATTGGCTAAACCCCATGGAGCAGAATTACAAATGCACAGGCCTTCTGACCCATGCCCCTCGGAAGTCGGGTGGCATTTACTTTTTTTGAGCTATACTGCAGCCCTTTTTGTTATTAATATTTTTTATTTTGAAACAGGGTCTTGCTATGTTACCACATGCTGGCCCTGAACCTGCCATCCTCCTGCCTCAGCCTCCCAATGCAGGGATTATAGGTGTGGACCACCACACCCAGCTGGGAAGTCTTAGGTTTACAGATGTCCTCTGTGGGACCTGAGATGTGTGCACAGTTGTTGATGGCAGCACTGTGGGATATAATTAAAGATTAGAAATGAGCTAACTGTTCATCAGCAGGAAACAGGTTAAATGGAATGCTGTACAGTTATAGGGGAAAAAAAAGATTGAGAAATAGGGGGGAAGAGAAGGAAAATAGAACATATCTGTGTTGTCTTATATGTGCATACAAATCCTCTGGAAGAGCTGGTGTGGTGGTGCCACCTGTAATCCCACTGCTTGGAAGGCTGAGGCAGGAGGAGCACAGGTCTAAGGCTACATGTAGTAACTTAGTGAGGCCCTGCTTCAAAGTAAAAAGGGCAGGGGGTGTGGCTCAGAAGTAGAGCACCCTTGGGTTCAGCTCCCAGGACAGGGGAGAGGGGGAAATTCTCTGAAAGAATAAACACGAAACTATTACCAGTGGCTGTTGGTGGTGGAGGAAGCCTTTTTGCAGTAGACCCACTTGGGCTACTTGATATTTAGACCATGAGCATATTGCCTATTCAAAATATGTAAAACGAATACCAGGAGTGGGGGCTGGGAGAGGCCATTTGGTGATTACAACTTTGTGACTAAGACGAGGCTGGGCCATGTTGGGGACTCTCATGTGAAATCCAGAGGTGGGAGACTCAGAGGACTGTGGAAGCCGAGGAGAGACTCTTGGCTGTCGCCTCTGCTTCCTGAGAGACCTGTTTGGCAGCCCAGGGAGGAGGGGGCATCCCTCGCACACTGGACGTCCTGGAGACGGGGATCCCTGGCCAGGCTGCGTGCCAGCATCCCTCCTCCCTGCGTGGCCACCGAGCTCCGTTGGTCCTGCAACACCAGGAGGTCGCCGGTACTGTGCGAGCTGGCAGGCATAGAAACAGGTGTCCCTAAGCCAGCGAGGCCTCCGAGAGTTCCGGTGCCACCACTCTCCCATCGGCACCGTCTCTCCCAGACTCGCCTCCTGGCCCGGCTTCCTTCACGGCAGCACTCGTCACGGGTGCCAGCACAACTTCCCGTCGGCACTGCGATCTTGTCCCTAGGCTGGCCTGTGGCCCATACTGCCAGGCAGTCTAAGAACTGTGGCCTTGCCCTTCCTTACCGTGTCTGCTATGGGGTGGAGCTAGCCGTCCCGAGGACATCAGAATGCACAGTGGGCTGCACGGGATCCGATCAGGTTGTGGACGTGAAGCACTTTGTGAACCATACACGGCGAGTGTGAAGTAGGGAGCTGCTCTCTCCTCTGGTGAACTAGAATTTGATTCGGGAGTTGTGGGAACTTTGGTACGCTAGTCCCCACTTTCTGCAGGGGATATGTTCCAAGACCCCCAGGGGATGCCTGAAACTGAGGATAGTACTAAGCCCTCTGTATACACGTGCATACCTGAGATAAAGTTTAATTTATAAATTAAATTAGGAGCCGGGCGTGGTGGCGCACGCTTGTAATCCCAGCATTCAGGAGGCTGAGACCGGAGGATCCGGGTTCGCGGCCAGCCTCAGCTACCTAGTGAGACACTCCGCAACTTAGTGAGACTCGGTTTCAAAATAAAGAATAAAAAATAGGGTTTGGGGGTATAGCTCGGAGGTAGAATGCCCCTGAGTTCAATCCCCAGTACCAAAAAAGAAAAACAAAAAAACAAAAAATAAATTAAATTAGGTACAGTAAGATTAACAATAGGAAGCCGGGCACGATGGTACGTGCTTGTAATCCCAGTATTTGGGAGGCTGAGACAGGAGGATCGCAGGTTCACAGCCATCTTCAGCAACTTAGTGAGGCCCTGTTTCAGAATAAAGAATAAAATCAGGCTGGGAGTGTAGCTTGGAGGTAGAATGCCCCTGAATTCCATCCCCAGTACCACACACATACAAAAAGATGAACAATAATAATGGAATAGCACAATTATAATAATATGGTATAATAAAAGTTACATGAATATGGTCTCAAAATATTTTATTGTATCATTGATCTTAACAACCTTAGCATATCAGTAGTTTTGTTTCCATATTGAGAACTTTCACCTTTTCATGTAAAGGAAGCGTTTACATGACATATCAGAATTGCCAGCATCACGACTATTCTGTTTTGGAACTGTTACTAAAAAAGGCTTAAGTGACCGGTGAGCAGGTAGCATATAGTGGCAGAGCGGATAACACTGGACAGAGGGACGATTCACATCCTGAGTAGGACAGAGTGGGACGGCTGAGAGTTCATCGTGCAACCCAGAACGGTGTGCAACTTAAAATTTATGAATTGGGCTGGACATGGTGATGCACGCCTGTAATCCCAGTACCTGGGAGGCTGAGACAGGAGGATTGCAGGTTTGAGGGAAGCTCAGCAAGTAGTGAGACTCTCAGCAACCTAAGGAGACCCTGTTTCAAAATAAAAACAAAAATAGGGCTGGGGGTCTAGCTCAGAGGTAGAATGCCTCGAGGTTCAATCCCCAGTACCACCAAAAAAAAAAAAGAAAGAAAGAAAGAAAATAGGATTACTGTTGTAGTTCAGAGGGAGAACACTCGTGGGTTCAATCCCTCATAACACACACACACACAGTATGAATTGTTTATTTTTGGAATTTTCCGTTTAATATTTCTGGACCACTGTCGGCCTCAGGTCACAAGACCACAGGTCAGGGGGTTACTGTCCTGTAGGGAACTGGGCCGGGAGCCTGCTCCTGTGTGAAGACTCTGCCCGTTTCCAGTTCCTCAAAAACAGCAGCAGCTGTCGTTCAGGGCATCTCTCAAGTGCGTTCCCTGGCCCCGATCCTAGTCCAGGCCCTCTTTGCCTTTGGGGGCACGTGCAGGATCCTGGCCCGCTTTCCTGCCTCTGCAGCCCCCCACTTTTAACTCGTCCTCAGAGCCAGCCAGCTCTGTGCTCCTGCGTGCACCTGATCATGGCGCCCCTCACCAGAGCCTTCAGCTGCTCCCCGCCGCGTGCTCGGGCGGCTCGGTCCTCTCTCTGTCCCTGCAGTTCTCTTGGCGGGAGCAGCTCTCTTCTGCTAAGGCCCGGTGCTCGTCGGGTCCACGCCGACTCACCCTCTTTCCTTTGCGCATGTTCCTCTCTTGCCCCCGGGACCACAGTCCTGTTCTCCACCTCCCCCAGGGCCTTGCTGCCCCCTGGCTCCTCTCCCCTGCCCCCCACGCCCCGGTGCCCTCAGTTGGCGTTGTCGCTCTCTGCAGTCGCCTTGCTCAGTCCTTTGCGGGTGGTGTTTTCTTTCCCTGGCTGTGTGGAAGAGCAGCGCTGCCCCCCACTCACTGTAGGAGGGCCTGGGCACCTGTGTGTACTTAGAATCACCATTCTCTCTCGGTCCTTTGCTCCTTAAGCCTAGAGGTCGTGCCGCGGGTCTTCACTGGCTGCCCGTGCCGGGCTCCTAGCTCACTGCCGTCACTCCCCCGTGCAGCTGAGGCCAGGGGCCACGCTGTCCCTGCCGTCCCAAGGGAGGCAGATGGTCTGAGAGCCTGGGGAAAGGAAGGCACAGCGCTGAGGAGATGTTCCTGGCGGCCTCAGGCTGTCCTGGGAAGGGGGCGCCCCTCTTGACCCTGCTGTCTCCCACAGGCCCTGTAGGATCCCGGTGGCGAGACTATGGTGCCTTGGCCATCATCATGGCTGGAATCGCATTCGGCTTTCACCAGCTCTACAAGGTGAGTTGTCCTCCAGGGGCCACGGCGTGGGGGCGTGGGGGCGTGGGGGCGTGCTGTGGGGGAGATGCGCTGCCCGTGGGGAGGCAGCCCCTTCTGTCGCACGTCTCATCCACTCGTGAATCCGCTCAGAGCGACCTTCACAGCCACCCGCTGCCGTCCAGGTCAGGCACTTAAAGCAGTGCCTAGCACACCGTGAGCAGCGTGTCTTGTTGTTGTTGTTGTTTTTGTTTGTTTGCAGTACTGGAGATTGAACCCAGGGCCATTCTACCTCTGAGCTACACTCCCAGCCCTATTTTTAATTCTTTATTTTGAAACAGTCTAAGTTGAGGAGTATCTCACTAAGTAGCTGAGGCTGGCTATGAACCTGTGATCCTCCTGTCTCAGCCTCCGAAGTACTGGGATTACAGGCGCGCACCACCGCGCCTGGCAGCAGTGTGTAAATTTGCAAGGAACAGAATAACTTTGTGGCACTGGAGCCCTGCGGCCTGTGTGAACCCCAGCTCTGCCCTGAGTAGCTGAGTAGCCACAGGCTTGATTCTCGTCTGTAAAATGGGGTCTCACTACAGTGGTGCAAAAGCACATTTGTTTTCGCTTTCAGTACACCATTCAGTAAACTAGATGAGACAGCCAGCGCTTGTCACGAGAGGCTGCTCAGGCGGCTTTGCCCAGCTGCAGGCTAACACTGTGAGTGATGCGTTTTCAGCATACGACAGTTTACTGGGATGGTTTAAGCCCGTTTCGTCCTGGTTGAGGACAGCTACGCACCTGCCTCCTGAGACTCTGTCCTTGGGACAGTGCTGGGAATAGGTCTGGCATGTGGGAAGCATTTACACTCCCTTGTTCTGCCTGAGTATCTGAAGCCTCACATGCATTCCCAGACTCACCGTTACACAGCTACAACTATGTGAAGTGTGTTTAAACCTTGAACTTTGGGATTCTTAGTTTTTGATTAAGTATAAAAGTTAATGACAGAGTTGTAGCAGAATATCAGTGTAATATCTATCGCTGGAGCTGGAAATTCCACACAGAAATCCATAAGCAAAATGTCCTGGGACCTGGAAGCTCTCCCGCTGAGCTGATGGCCACCTGTGCCTTGCGTGGGCGGCCCCGTCCACATCGCTGGCCACAGGCAGGCGCCGAGAAGGAACAGGAGGCCGACACAGAGCCCGCAAGCCAGGGTCGCGGTCCTGAGAGCAGCGCTAGCCGCGCCTTGAGGGGGGCAGGACGCAGGGCTGACATCACCTGTGTTTCCACAGAGCTCTGGTCTCCCCGCCCAGATTTTAAAAAGAAGAGACATTGAAGTGGCAGTCACAATAGTGACACGAGAATTCTAGAACATCTCGGAGTTTCTTTAGGTTAAAGGGGTTAGCAGCCGCCATCTTGCTCCATACGTATGCGAGACTTGAGACGGGGGAGCCACGTGCTCCTCCCCTTGTCCTCTCTGACCTCAGAAATGGAGTTTGTAGTTGGTTATACCTACGAGAATTTCTTGACTTTTATACTTAGGAAAATGTTCCACCTGAAACGTCAGGCTGCATTTGATGAGTTTCAGCTCAGTTGTGGGTAATAACTCACACCGTGGCTGAAAAGCACTTTGCAAAATAGAAAATGCTTCCATACATATGCTAAATGATGATCTTCACTTAGGAGTCGCTCTTGAAATGAGTTCTCCCACAAACCCCTTGTGAGAGACTTTCCCCTCCCCAATACAGAACCCTTAATGGAGAAGTTACCATCTTTTTTCCTATCTGGGGCCCAAACAGACTGAGAACCGAAGCGATCCTCAGTGGCACCGCCAGGCCTGCTGTTTTTTGCTCACCGCCCCTTCCGAGGTGGCGGGGAACTCCTGCCCCCTCTGCCTCCAAGTCCCTAGTGTGTGGGTTTCAGGGCACATGTTCTCTGCCACGGCCACTTACCGGCTGTGCCCCTGCCTCCCTCCCGAGTGTCAGGGTGGGCCTAGGCGCCACCAGGGCAGCTCTTTCCCTTCCTGTCTTTCAGTCCTGGGAGAGTTGGGTTGCTCTGGACTCCTTGTTGAAGGAACCTTGTTCTGAGGATTCAGCCTTAGTTTAGAAAAGATGAAGGTGACCTCTCCACAGCATTGGGACACCCATGCGTCATCCCTGGGAGAAGATCCACGGGCCCCTGATGTCTCTTGTGGATTTTTCTCCAGTAATTTATTTATTTATTTATTTTTTATTTATTTATTTTTTTTTGCGGTACCGGGGATTGAACTCAGGGGCATTCTACCTCCGAGCTACGCCCCCAGCCCTATTTTTTATTCTTTATTTTGAAACCGAGTCTCACCTAGTGCCTCACTAGGTAGCTGGGGCTGGCCGCGAACCCGGATCCTCCGGTCTCAGCCTCCCGAATGCTGGGATTACAAGCGTGCGCCACCACGCCCGGCTCCTCCAGTAATTTATTTAACTTTAATCATTTGTTTCTGAATGGGTAGAACGATTTGTTTCATGCACTGGGTTCAAAATGTTAAAAATACAGAAAAGTAAAAGATGAAAAGCTCCCTTCTGCTGCTTCTCCCTGGAGGCCCTCAACTGGATCTGTTTCTTTCTTTTCTTCTGGTACTGGGGATTGAACCCAGGGGTGTTTGACCTCTGAGCTAAACCCCCAGCCCAATTTTATTTTTATTTTGAAACACGGTCTTCCTAAATTGCTAGGGTTAATCTTAAACCTGCAGTCCCCCGATCTCAGCCTCCCAAGTAGTGAGATTACAAGTGTGTGCCACCATGCCCAGCTCTTATTTTTGGTTTTGAGACAAGGTCTCACTAAGTTGCTGAGGCTAGTCTTGAACCTCTATCTTCCTGTCTCAGCCTCCCAAGTCCTGGAACAACAGGTGTGTGCCAACATGCCCGGCTGGGACCAGTTTCTTGTATATCCTTCCGCATTTTCATAACTTGAAATTTTTCAAATTCTTATCATAGAAATGCTATCACATCACTAAGAAAAGTAAATAAAAGAAATGTTCTCCATCACAGCAGAACAAACTGGTTTTCCTTGGGCTGGACGTAGCTCAGTGGTGGAGCACTGGCCCAGCTTGCCAGGCCCGAGGTCCTACCCCCAGCACCGCAGGGGTACACAGACGCACACGCTCGCGAGCTGCTTTCCCTGACCCCGGGGTCCTCCTGGTCTCAGTTCTTATTCAGGCAGAATTTTCACATGGTCGCAATCGCAGTCTCGTAACTTTTTTGAGTATCTCATTCCCTTCTGGGGGTGCTGGGGAGGGCCCGGGGCAAGTTGGGCTGTGGGATTGGAGGGGCTGATGTGGGTGACCGGAGCGACACTGCCCCTCACCCGTCGCCTCCTTTAGAAGTACCTGCTGCCCCTCATCCTGGGCGGCCGCGAGGACAGGAAGCAGCTGGAGAGGATGGCGGCGAGTCTCTCGGAGCTGAGTGGCAGCGTGGCCCAGACAGGTAAAGATTAATGACTCCATCAAGGCGCCCCTCAAAGCCTTCTCCGAGGCCCTCCACGGCCCCTCCCCTCGCCCTCCGTCTCCACTTTATGTGGTGACTTCATTTATCTGCTCTGAGAATCTGTTCACATTTGCAAATGAAGCCGCCGTCATTTCGGTTTAATTTGAAATTGCTTGTTTACTGTCGGCGCGGCCTCAATTAATTATGTTTTTACGGAAAGGCTCCCAACCTCAGAATATTAATAAGGGGAATAAAATGACAGCCTTTCTAAGGGCTGTAAAGTTCATTTTTAATTTCTGCTTCTATGAGGTTTTCAGGGGGGTTTTCAGTGATTTTCCCCCTTCCCTCTAAGAATCCAGCGCGGGGTCAAGAGAGTCTGTAATTACTGTGGCTCCTGGGACCCCGGCCACCTCCTCTGATATCGACTCCACGGGCTGGCGTTCATTACCCGCTGCCCCAGTGATGGCCCAGATTAGCTGGGACCTGTCGCGCCAGAGGTGGCTTTCTCCTTTATAAACTTGTTTACTAGGTGGAAGCTCTGAATCTGAAACCCCAAGGCAGGCAGGAGAGCGTCCTGTCCCAGGCAGGCGCCTTTGAAGTCTGAGGTGCATCCCTCCCGCCTGCTCCTGCCCCAGCGCGGGGCCGTGACTGCGGGGCCAGGCAGGCAGCCGGGCATGGAGGAGGGTGAGGAGGCGCACCAGAGCCAGGATTTGCAGCCTTGCCACCCATCCCGCAAGCTCCCAAGGACACGGCGGGGCCTGCGGGATGAGTGATGTGGGCCCGACGGGAGCAGGGAGAGCCAGGCGCATCACAGCCGGCGTAATTAGAGGGGAGAGGTTTTGGACGGATATACTGTTGACCACGGACAACCACACAATAGAAAGATAAAGTAGAAATACTAGAGGTTAGATACAGTGCAGGTGGATTACCCAGGGCGCAGATAAATTATCTGAGTTGCAGGGGCGGAGGGCCCGCAGATAAATCAGACCTAGCAGGGATGTGGGCCGCTCATAGGTGTGTGCACTGGGGCGGGAACGTGGGCACCGTAGGACTTACTGGACTCTGCGCTCTCTTCCCAGTGGCTCAGGTACAGACGACGCTGGCCTCTGTCCAGGAGCTGCTGAGGCAGCAGCAGCAGAAGGTCCAGGAGCTGGCCCACGAGCTGGCCGCGGCCAAGGTACTGGTCTCCCAGCCCCGAAGTCCCCAGGCCTAGGTCTGCCTGCATAGCTCTTTGCCCTGTCCTCTGTGTCCTGTTTGCTGTCTACCGTGCGTCTGTCTGGCCCCACACAGCGACACAGCAGGGGCTGGTGGTGTCCCTGCACACAGGGGAGGTGTGGCTGCCCGCTCTGCGGCAGTTAACCGCGCAGGCCGTCTTGTCCGCCTCTGAACCTCTGGTGGCAGCCGCATCCCCACAACTCTGACCCGCAGGGAGGTTGCAGGGAGGTGCCAGGGGACAGAGGGGAGAGGGTGCGCTGGCACCGGCAGAAACCCGCCACAGGGCAGGTCCTCTAGACCCAGGGTCTTGGCAGTATCAGATCATAGGATCCGTGCCCGGAAGAGCCTGGCTTTCCCACTCATAGCTGTGCGACCCCAGCCACTTCTTCTGTACAGTGGAGCTTGATGGTGCCTATGTCTTAGAATGGTGCCGGCTCCAGCCACGTCCTCCTTGCAGATCCCAGGTCCTGGGTTCCTAAGTGACCACATCATCCTCGAGGCACGGTCCTGCACGGTCCTCTGTAGGGCCTCACCCAGCCTGCCCAGGAGACGCCCCAGGGCACAGCTAGACTGTAAAGCCACGAAATGGGCAGCTCTCCCCTTCAGGTGGAGTCTGGTGCCTCTAGTGAAGAGGGTCCCCAGGCCCCCTCCGTGTCCGTCCCACACACACAGGCGCTGCCTGGCGTCCGCCGCAGGTGCCTGGGTGCTGCTGGCCGCAGCAGCCACCAAGTGCTCCCTGCGGGCGGGCGGCAGCTATAAAGCAGCCTTCCAGCTGGGAAGGCGGCCGCGGCCCCCACCCCACTCTGTTATCTTTTGGATCAGTGGCCTGCCAATGGCCAGCAGCCATTCCGGAAATTGGAAAACTGTTTTCAGGCCTTAAGCGCCGATTAAGACCACATGTTGCGTGCTGAGGAGGCGGGCACCGCAGACTGCGCGGGGCGGGGTGGCCTCCCGAGCGCCTTCACCGCCCCCTTGGCCCCTGTCCTGATCTCTGTACTGAAGGGGGGCTCCCGGCCTGGCATCTGAACGCTTATGTGTGAGGACTTTGGTTACTCCATAAACCAAAGACTCGGAGCTCTGTTTTCTCAGCTGTAATGTAAGTTTTTATATCTGGTTTCCAAACTCCTACTGGAGCACTGTAAAAAATTAAAAAGAAGAGCTTTAAGTAATTAAAAAACCTACATAAAACTGAAGGCTGTGAGTTTTCTACAACTGTTTTTTAAAGAGACTGGCTAAAAAGCCCCAGATGTCAGATTTTATTTCTAAATCCTGGCATCTGGCACCAGATGCGTTTGGAAATCTGAGTCCTTTGTAGGCCGGTGAGTGGAAATTGCTCCCTTGTTAATGGTTGCTGTAGCTTTCAAGGTCTTGGAGAAGCCAGAACGGTGGCTCCTGGCCCTCGCTGTCTGGTGGCCTGGCTGAGGGCCCCGCAGGGATGTGTGTGAGGGCGGCAGCTTGTGCCCACCGCCCCCGGCCACCCGGGGTTTCCCTCTGGAGACCTGCAGCCCCGTGGCCTGCAGTGCAGCTGGCAGAGAAGAGTCAGGGAGCCCTCCCAGCCGGGGACAGCACGGCCCGGCGAGGCGCACTGTGAGCGTGCCCTGGAAGGCGGCTGAGGCGGCTCCAGCCGGGTGTGCCAGGAGCCGCAGGCGTTCATGCTCTAAGGCAGCATGGCTGCCCGCAGCTCCACACCGGCTGGCTTGGCCCTCCTCTCCTCCATCTCTCCTGACAGTCTGCCCTTAGAGGGTGGTTCCCAGGTTTATCTGGAAGCCGAGTCAGTGTGTCTGCGGCAGGCAAGTGTGCTTCCTGGGCTCTCCTGGGAAGAGATGGAGGTCAGGGCCCGGGGCGGCTCCGCTCTGCTCTGCCTTCAGAGTCATCCCAAGAATGGATGTGCTTACGTGGCTTTGCAGACACTGAGGCACAGTCCAGCGCACCCTTGGTGGCCCTGAAGAGCCTCCGGGGACGGACTCGTGCAGCTGGAGCCTGCCACACGGGCGGCGACACTCACCCACGCGCTCTGTGTTTGGACTTTCAGGCCACCACATCCACCAACTGGATCCTGGAGTCCCAGAATATCAACGAACTCAAGTCGGAGATCAACTCCCTGAAAGGGCTGCTTCTGAATCGGTAGGAGCAGGCTCGGCTGTCCTGTCCGCCTGGCCGAGGGCCCCTGGTGAAGAGTTCTGCGCCTCAGGCATCAGCAGAACCGTGCCCGCCTCCCCTCTGGGTTCCTTGGTGTCCCTCTGCCGTCACTCCATGGTGACAGCACGTTGTCACCAGTATAACCCTGACTGTAGAGTGACCAGAGCTTGTCCTGGTTTGCTTTTCTGACTTTTTGGTACTGGGGATTGGACCCAGGGCATTCTACCTCGGATCTACATCCCCAGTCCTATTTTATTTTATTTTGAAGTAGTTCTCACTTGGTTGCTGACAGTCCCACTAAATTGCTGAGGCTGGCCTCCAACCTGTGATCCTCTTGTCTCAGCCTCCCAAGTACTGGGATTACAGGCATGCAGCACCGCACCCGGCCCAAACCTTACTGATTTTAGAGCTGGGAATCTGGTGTCCCGGGAGCCTCCCTCTCCTGGGACGGGGCGAGTGGCCGTGCACCTGCACAGTGGCCTGGCCAGGCCTAGCTTGTGCACTGTCACTTCCCTGCTGGGCCCAGCGCTCGGTGGGGGGTGGGTGGCAGCACCCAGGGTGGGCCCTCCACTGGGGGTCAAGGATGAGGGGTGGAGGGGCTGGTGGCCCCAGCCCGAAGACCCCATTTTTTTAAGCCACCCACTTGCTGGTTCTGAGGAAAAGAACCCGACAGGGAGGCCTCCTCAGTAGAAATCCTGTTTTCCCAAACCTAGGAGGAAGGCGCGTTGGGCATGCTGGGTGCCGTGGAGGGAGAGCACCGATGCCCTCTTGCTCGTGTTTGTGGCCTGAGGCAGGGCCACGCGGGAGGCTGTTTCTGAGACCCGCACAGCGGGCAGTGGCTGCCGGAGAGAAGCGGACTTGGGCTCGGGCCGAGGCGGCCTGCGAGTCGCAGAGCTTCACTTCCCAGCGGTTGCCCGGGCAGCCCTGACCTCGCAGGCCCCTCCGGGAAGGGCTTGAGGGAGCCCGAAAGCCAGAGGGAGAGCCGCGCTCCCCTGTCGGAAGGCTGGGCTGAGGCCTCCTAGCGGAGCACACCAACCGTGCGTGACCCTTCGATCCTGGTGTCTGTCACCTCCAGACCATAGGCCACCTAGCCTCAGGCCCCAGGGACTGTGCCCGGCACCGGGAGCCCCAGTCTTAGTCCTCCAGCTCCTGAGCGTGGCGGGCCTCAGCCAGGGCAGGGGAGGCCCAGGGGCACCCGGGTGCGGCCAGGTGGTCTGCGGGAGCACAGGTGCTCTGACACCGTCCTGGCTGCTCCAGCCTCACCGGCTGGGCTTTGTTCCTGAAGGGAGGGAGGGAGAGAGGGAGGGAGGGCTCTGTCTAGGCGCCTGCGAGGGGTCCCCGGCCAGGGAAGGAGGCTCTGGTGAGGGAGCCCCGAGGTTGAACCAACGTCTGCCCGCTTCTCCTCCCTCCCCTCTCCCCTCTCTGTGCCAGGAGGCAGTTCCCGCCATCCCCGTCAGCCCCGAAGATCCCCTCCTGGCAGATCCCAGTCAAGTCGCCGTCACCCTCCAGCCCCGCAGCCGTGAACCACCACAGCAGCAGTGACATCTCCCCGGTGAGCAACGAGTCCACGTCGTCCTCGCCCGGGAAGGAGAGCCACAGCCCCGAGGGCTCCACGGCCGCCTACCACCTGCTGGGCCCCCCGGAGGAGGGCGAGGGGGCGGTGGACCTGAAGGGCCAGGTGAGGATGGAGGTGCAGGGCGAGGAGGAGAAGAGGGAGGACGAGGAGGACGAGGAGGACGAGGACGTGAGCCACGTGGAGGAGGAGGACGTCCTGGGGGTGCAGAGGGAGGACCGCCGGGGCGGGGACGGGCAGATCAACGAGCAGGTGGAGAAGCTGCGGCGGCCCGAGGGCGCCAGCAACGAGAGGGACTAGAGGCAGCAGTGGTGTCACCGCTGGGGTGGCCTCGGGCCGGACGGGGCAGCACTCCTCCCCGCGCCCGCCCTGCCCGCCCCCCCCAGGCGGCTCGTCCGGGGCGTTGGCTGAGGGTCTTGACTAGCCTGGCACTGCATGGCAAGAGCTCGTGTCACCTTCTGCCCGCCGCCTCGGGGGCGGCGCTGCGGTCCCCTTGGTCTCTGCTGTCTCCTCGTCCCCTGGGCCTGGCCTGTGGCTCCTTCTCCACTCTGTTTCCAAAAGCCAGCGCCCTGGACCTGCTGGGCCCAGCTCCCACGCCAGGGCCTGCCCGGCGGACGCCCCCACGGCGCTGCCCATCCCCGGTCCCCGTGCCCTGCCACCCTGACCAGTGAAGTCACACTGCGCTTTTGACCGTCCGTGCCCGAGTCCTGGTTGCAAAGCCAGGCAGCTGGGCCCTCCTGGCCAGCGGCCATGCCTGTCCTCCCACCAGGAAACACATGTTCATTCGTGTGATCATGTATAGATTTCAGAATATAAGATATGATTGTATATAATTGTAATAAATACAAGTTGCCACTATTTAACCCCTGCCTGTGGCGCCCTGTCTGCTGACCGCACTCCAGCCCCCGGGGAGGGTCTCAGGTGAGCCGGGGAGCAGGGGGACAGGGCGGTGGGGCCTGGACGGCCTCCCCCGCAGCCCTTCCCCACGGCCGCTCACCCTGAACTGGAGGGCGCCGTTCTCCGACAGCCAGTGGAGGAGAAGGGACCTCGCGTTACTGTATATAGACCTGGTGCCGGCTGAGGAGCTTCCTTCCTTAAATGGATGAACATTCCCCAGGAGTGCGTGGTGCTCCCGCTTCCTCTCCCCGTCTCGCCCTCCCTGCTCCCTCAACCTTCACAGAGCTCCAAGAGCAGGAGCCAGAGCTGCAGCCCCGCCTGCTCCCTGCTCCCCAGTCCCAGCCGGGCCACAGCCACCTCTGCAGGTGGAACCCCCAGGGCGGCGTCCTACAGCCCGGCTGCTCAGCAGCAGGCACACACGCGTGCACACGTGCACGGCACACCTGGGGCCTGCGTCTCCAGCCGTGGGCTCCTGGGGACGCGCAGAGCCCAGACGGGAGCCCCGCCTGTCCTCTTCCTCCCTCCCTCCCCTGCCGCCTCAGCTCCTGGGGCGACTGGCCTGGGCCAGGGGCTCTGGGGGAAGACCAGCAGAGGTGACAGCGTCCCCACCCTCTGGCCCGCCCGCCATGGTGGGTGGGAACACCTGCGTCCTGGGAACATCCTTCCTGGGAGTCACCCCCTTTGGTTTGGTGACTGTTGTCCTCACTTGTAACTTCCTGATGGAGGCAGAGGGGGACCAGAAGGCAGACGCCAGGGCGAGGCCGAGGTGCGGCCCCGGAGGAGTCCTGGGCGCCTCTGTCTCGGGCTGGGGCTCAGCTGGCGGGAGGGCCCCCGTGAGAAAGGGACAGAAACCTGGGGTCCGAGGCCCTTTGCCCCTCGGGTCCTGAAAACCGAGTTTGGCTTTTGAGGACAGAGAGTCTGGCGTGACTTCAGGGAGAGAAAAACCCCTCCCCAAAACGGCGTGAGCGCTGCCTAATAAAGGCAGCTGCTGGACGAGGGAAAACAGCCCTTTGAAAAAAAGCCTTTCATTAGAAAAATAATGCATTTCATCCAAATAAGGTAAAAATATTTGGAATGGGGCAGAAGTGAGCAGCAGGCAGCGCCTGTCAGGCCCTTTCTGGAAAGGAGTAGATTATTAAACTCAATTACAATGTCTTTTTATAAAAGTGTCATTTAGGAAGGGACGCCCAGTGTTCTGAGGCCACAGGCCAGCTGCCCTGACCCCCCTGCACAGGCTCCCCGCGCTGGCTCTGCCGGGGCGGGGGCATCTTGTTCGGACCCCCCACCCCCACCCCCGGGCCCTGGGCTTGCAGCGGGGTCTGCAGCCTGGGCCCTGGCCGGCTCCCTCCTGCAGGGCGGCCAGGAGCCCGCGGCCAGGCCCAGAGCGCGGGGCCGCCCTCCCCCACAGCCCCGGACCTAGGAACCCTCGGTGGGCAAAGGGGACATTCCGGGTCAGGGAAGAGGGCTGTCAAGTTTGTGCCTGATGGTATTGATTTTTTTCCTACTGTGGAAGAACATACCAGCTGTTTAGGAAAGCCACTCAGTGCAGGAGGGGCAGACACGAGGCTCCTTCCGCCTCTGCCGCTGGTTTTGCCGTGAGCATTCTCATTCTGGTTTTTTTTTTTTTTTTCTTTTTAATAAAAATGGAAGCTCCTCTTCAGTGCTGTGTGACGGTGTCTTATTGCACGGTGACTGTCATTGTCCGTCAGGGCCCTCACAGGCAGTCGCCCGCCAGGAGCACGAGGCACTCGCTGTCAAGCGACACCTTCCTCGCTGCTGGGTGACTGCCCCCCCCCCGTCCCCACCCTGCCCAAACCCCACGGAGAGGACCGGAGAGGACTGAATCCTCAGCGCTTAGGCCGGCTTTCACCCTCAGGTGAGGCGCTCCCGGCCGGGCCTCCTTTCCAGCAGGGGGGCCTCCGTCTTCTTGCCTTGCCCCTTTGCTCAGCACAAATGCTGCTCACCTCGGCCGGTTGGTCCCGGCCGAGGGAGCGTCTCAGCACACGTCTCCAGGGCCCTGTGGACCGGGAGCCATCGGCCGCTCCACGCACGGGCTGGCTCTGAAATCAAACCAAGTTTGAAATCCCATCCAGCATTCTGGGATGGCTTTACCTGCAGCGGGAACCAGCCCTGACGGTTCACTTTCCTCAAGCACTTTAAAGCTCGTGTTCTCCTACAAGAGATGAGATTTATTATAACTTTATAAGGAGATGCCTGAAGCCGTTCCTAGCTCCATAGCTGGTGCTGGAAGGGTTTTCTTTAAAGTGGAAGATGCCAGTTACAGTGATCCACGCCACTAGACCAGCTGCGCACTGGGGAGGCTGAGGCAGGAGGACCACTTGAGCCCGGAAGTTCAAGGCCAGCCTGGCCAACATAGACCCTGTCTCAAAAAAAACAACAACAAAAAAAGCCATGGCTGTCAATACAGCTGCTCCACCACTTACAAGGGGGTCTTATCCTGATAACTCCATGGCAAGTTGAAAATGTGAGTCAAACACACTTCACACACCTGACCTACGGACCACCGGGGCGCTGGGTTCCCTCGTCAGGGCCTGGCTGGCTGGAGCTGTGGCCAGGATCACGAGAGACTGCATCTCTGCACTACCTGGGGAAAAGATAGATCCAAACTCAAAATCCCAGCCAGGCATGGTGGCACATGTAATCTCCATACTTGGGAGGCTGAGACAGGAGGGACGGTCTGCAGGTTCAAGGACAGCCTCAGCGAGTAGCTAGTCTCATCAACTAAACAAGACCGTTTCAAAAGAAAAAGACCAGAAAGGGCTGAGATGTAGCTCAGAGGCAGAACAGACCTGGGTTCAATCTCCAGTACCAGGAAGCCACACAACAATATTTGAAGTACACTTCTGGCAAATGCAAAGGAACTGAAGTCAGATCATCCTGTGGGGTCTGTATGCCGTAGACTCAGGCCTGGCCTCCCACCCTGGGAGCAGTATCTCCCAGCCTCACCAGATAGACCCCGGTGTGGCAGTCAGCCTCGGGGGCCCCGGCAGGGCTCTGGGGGGTCTTTGGTGGCGAGGCAGGGTCCCCGCTATGGTGTGGGGCGCCCGGCAGCTAGGTCTGGCTGCGCCAGCTGCCCTCCTGTCCTGGCTGTGGGCCTCCCGGGAGCCACCTCCTGCCAGATGTGCCCCAGGGGTGGACCGCTCCTCCCAGCCTGGTGGCCTGGCCTCTGTTCGTTCCTGGCAAGGTCCCCGGATTCCTGTGCGTTCGAGGGCCCCCATGGCATCCCTGCTCCTTGGAGGCCTGACCTGGGCTGGGGCCACGTTTCCTTCCCCGTACCTGCGCACTGGCCCTGGGCCGAGCCACCTTGACGGGGACGGAGCCTGTCTTGTCCTGTGGCCTGGACACGTGGCCCCGAGAGGGTGCTGGCCTGTCACTGTCCCCCTGAGCCGGGGCTGAGGCCTGCTCCCCGGGAAGACACTTCTTGGGGAGCACGGCCGCCTCACTCAGCCGCTGCAGCTGGCCTGGCCTCTTTGCAGGAGGTTACAGACTCTTGAATTTGCCCCAGTTTGGGTGTAGAAACTTCTCACCACCACAGCTAATTAAATCCCAGAAGGAAAACATGTTTTACTGCATTTCCTACTGGGGCCAACAAGCCACAGGCGTGTCACTCCCCCCCCCCCCCGTGGATGTCACTCATTGCAGCGGGCCTGGGACCCAGGGGCACACCGGCCAAGTGGGCACGAGCGTCCAATGCGGGTGTGTGTCCCCCTCTCTGCTTCTGGGGCTCTTCAGAGGGGACCCTGAGACCCGGTGCCCCTTCCCTGGGCCTTGCCTGTCTGGAAGCTGGTCCTGCCCTCCCCAGGGTCCACCTCCCACCTCCTGGCTGGGGTCTGCCAAGGTCCAGCCAGGCCCAGAAGACCTGGGGACAGCAGAGGAGGGGGCCGTGTGGGCCCCCGGTCGAGGTTAGCAGCTGCCCGAGTCCCAGTCCTCTCTGCCTGGGCCCCCAGAGTCTGAGGGCCGCCCCCACCCACGGGCGCTGCCCCACTGCCCACGGCTCTGGTGCCCGGAGGGAGCTCTGGCCGCACCGCCCATCGGCCCACCGCCGGCTGAGGTCAGGACTTGGCTCCCGGCCTCCCTCAGGCCTCACGGGAGGCTGCGAGGCCCACCAGGGCCTGCGAAACTCCAATAATGGTTTTAATTTGTTGAACTTGTGTTTTATCCCATAAATTAGTCACTGTTTTATTTAAGAGAATCAAGATATCCACAAACAATAGGCGAGTTCCAACTTGAACATTTTAATAAGACCGAAAAAAGTGTATATTTTCATGTCTGTTATAAACATATTTATGTAAATAGCCTGTGGGCCGAGTTCCAAGAGGAAAGCAGCGAGGGAAGGGCCCTCTGTGCTGGGCTGCGCCGGGCCGGGCTGGGCCGGCCACGGGGCTTCGTGGTGCTAAACAGCGGTCGCTCAGGGGAGAGGCTCCCCCCGCCCCCCGGTGGTGCCCAGTTGTGCCGGGGCCCGCAGGGGACCAGCACACGGCAGGGACCCAACCGCCAGCCCTTCAGAAAGCAGCTGTGGGGCTGGCTTGCAGCTCAGTGGTAACGCTTGTCTCGCATGAGCAGGCCCTGGGTTCAAGCCTCAGTACCCCCCCCCCCCCAATAAAAGAGATGTCCCCCATAGCAGGGGAATGGCATAGAAGCCAGGTGGCTCCACACACGTCCCTCCCAGAGGTCCTGGAGGCGCTGGCCACCTAGAGGCCAGCCCGGGGCAGGGCTTACAAGATGACACGGGGCGAGGCTTCATGAGAAGCAGTCAGGTCACACAGGAGCCTCCTGGGCCTGCGTTTGCTCTGCTGAGCGTCCCGGGGCCACAGGGCCACAGGGCCCCCGGCTCCGGCCCTGGCCTGGAGGCCGCAGAGCCCAGTCAGTCCCTCTGGCTCTGCCGTGGCGCACTCCAGGCAGGATCCTCGCCAGCATCCGGATTGGATCCGGGTACGCGCCGTTCCCAGCCTGGGCAGGTCCGTGCAGGAAGGAGGAAGGAGCGGGAGGCGGGGGCAGAAGGGTGACCCTGCCAAGCACTGGCCCTGTGGCCCCCGCAGAGGCAGGAGCGGGGGATTGGACAGAGGGGGTCCTGGGGTCCTGAGGCTTTGCTGCGCAGGGGTCAGGCAGGGCTGGGGGCGGAGGGCCTGAGCCCCCGCTGTCGCCCCCGGCAACAGGAAGAACCTGGCCTGACGCCCAGGGACAAAACTGGTCGGTCCCCCCTTCCCTGCCAGGCTTGAAGGTGACCAGCCCTGCTCCCCGCCCGCCTGGTCTGTGCCACCCACAGCTGGGACGTGGCCAGCCACTTGGGGGTGATTTTAAAAATAAAAGATAACTTGATGGATTTTTTTTCCAGTTTTTATTGAGTGAAAATGTCAAACCTTGCATCAGTCATGCAAAAAAAAAATCAAATAAATAAAACACATATATTAAATTTCTAATAGCACTAAATTCAAGTGGAAAAATATTCAGTTCTTAATAACCAGGTGCCGAGGAGACCAGATTCAAGTAATCAGAGCACACGCTGTTCAGTGCGATTTCACGTCCTGCTGTTTTTCCTTTTTGTCTCAAAACCTCTCTATATATCTCTATATATCTATATATGTATATACATATAGATGTATACACACATATGTGCATACATATTACTTTATATTTATATATATACACATACATAGTTATAAAACATTAAAAAGAGCATTGGTGGATCAAGCATCGTTTTTCCCCACAGAAAGAAAGTAAAACAAAAATTACACATTAAAATTCAAAATGAGCTAGCAATGGCTTATAGTCCTAGTGTGCAATATGAAGGTTACAAAAGGCTAGACTTCGCACTGTCGGCATCTTCTTTTTTCCTTTTTTTTTTTTTTGTTTGATTTTGCTACATTGAAAAATGTTTGTTTTTTGTTTTTGTTTTTTTTCCTTTACAAAACTCCTTCCACAGACAGGGTCCTGCGGTAGATCAGAGTCTGGGCCAACGCGGCAGCAGCAGCACGTGGAGCCCTCGGGCTTCAGGAGCTCTGGTGGGCTGTTTAAAATCAACGCATTTTCTGTTGGATCAGGTGCACTGCCCGCCCCTCCCTCCCCGCTCCCCCTGCAGCTCAGATGGTCCTGGCTTTCTGGCTGTGGGCAGCGAGGACACACACACACACACACACACACACACACACAAAGAAAAAAGAAAACCACGGCCCTTGGAGACCCTTGGGAAGGGGCTTCGGGTGACAGCCCCCACCCCGCCCCTGCATGGCCTGTTCTGTCCCCAGCCAGAACCTGCCGGAGCCCAGAGGGGGACGGGCAGCGGCCAGGTGTGTGCCTGAGGGTGAGCTCTGCCCCTGCTTTCGTGGCCTCATGTCTTCCAGGAAGGGGGCCTTCTGCAGCGGGAACTCCATTTGGGTGGGCTGGGCCAGCGAAGAAACATCCCCAACAGGAAAGTAAAACAAACCGGATCAACAAGAAAAAAGCCCTAGAATGCCACACGCGGAACCACTAGAGAAAAACTCAAATGTTAAGTCAGCTACAAACTTGGGTCAACGGTAATAGTCCTTTCTTGTGGCTACAAAATTCAAGTTAGAAGTTGGAATCTCGCAGCTCGCATCAGTGCTAGTGTGAAGACAGACAGCCTCAGACTGTTAAGGCTCTAAAATAAAAGCTCACCCCCCCAGGAGAAATTGCACTCGGGTCTCCACCCTCAGGCCGCTCCTGCGCCTCGCGCCTGCCTGCTTGTTTTTTCTTTTTGTTCTTTGTAGAATAATAACCTTTACAGGAAAAATACTGTACAACTTTCTTGTATTTTTTTCCCCATTCTGAATATTAAAGCCAAAAACAGTCGCATCCTTCCTGTCTGCACCACCAGGGTGGCTGAGGCCCGGCCGAGGCTCCCCCAGCCTCCGTTTCACTGGGGGGGGAGGCCCGGCCGAGTCAGAGGCAGCCCCGGGGAGGGCGGGGCGGCCACAGGGGCGTGCTGCTAATTCCATGAGTTTTCCTTGAAGTCCCCGTAGGGTCACCCGTGCGGCCCCTTCTGCCCGGCCTCCCCCGGCGGAGGGGGTCCTAGCTGCGCGAGGTGGGGGGCTGCAGGTGCTGCAGGCGCTGGCGCCGCCCCGGGCCAGGGGCGCGGTCCTGAGCAAAGAGGAACCCCGCAGACCCTGCGCCACGCCCCCACCCCCAAGAGCACCTGCTATTCCCTGAAAAAGACCCCCAACTTCAGCCAGACAGGGCCGTCGGGCAGCCGAGTCCTCCCGCCGCCGAGCTGCGCCTCCAGGCGGAGCCCGGAGCACCAGAGGGGTCCCCGCCTCTGTCCTGAGCGGACTCGGGGTCCGGAAGCACCGGCGGGGCGGGCGGGCGCCTCCCCTCCCGACGCACGCCCGGCCGGCCGGCGGGGCGGACATGGACATGGATGGGCTCTGTACAGAGGGAAGCTTCACATATAAATAGCATCTTTAAAAGCCGCGGGCGGGCGGCTAGGGCGAGGCGGCGGCCGAGGGGCCGGGGGCGCCCAGGGCCGCCAGCGCCGGGGTCCGCGCGCCCGCCTCGGCCGCCTCGGGCAGCGACTCCTCCGAGTCGGTGCGCAGGTCCTCGTCCTCGTCGTCGTCCTCGTCGTCGTCCTCATCCTCGTCGTCCTCCTCCTCGTCCTCGTCGTCCTCCTCCTCCTGCAGCTCCAGCTCCTCCTCCTCGTCCTCCTGGGAGGACTCCCCGGCGGCGGCGGCGGCGGGGCCGGGGGCGGCGGGCACCTCGCGCGGGCCGGGGGCGGCGGCGGGCGGGCCGGGGTCCGCGGAGTCGCCGAGCGCCAGCCCCAGCCCGGCGGCGGCCGTCTGCAGGAAGAGCAGCGAGCCGCCGGGCTCGGCGCCCAGCGTGAGCGAGCCGTCCAGGCTGCCGGGCGCGCCGGGCGAGGCGGCGGGCGGCTCGCCGCGCTCCTGCTTCTCGTGCTTGCGCTTGTGCGAGTCCATCTGCGACATGCCCACGACCGTGTGGCGGCAGCCCGGGTAGGTGCAGTGGAAGTGCGAGCACTTGAGCTTGTACTTGCAGTCGGGCACGGCGCAGTCGGCGCTCGAGCTGAACTGGCAGAAGCCCGCGGCGCTGATCACGTCCTGCTTGCCGTGGTGCTTGCGGTGCGCCGTGACCTTGGTGCTGTCGGTGCAGCGGAAGCGGCAGCGCAGGCAGTGGAAGTGCGTGCTGGTGCCCGAGAAGGGGCAGTCTGCGAAGTGGCAGCTGAGCGAGGCCTTGAAGCGCTTGAAGTCGTCCAGCACCAGGTTGTCCACGCGGTCGTGATGCTGCGCGTGCTTGTACATGTGCGTGCGCCCGCAGAACTTGTAGCCGCAGTTCTCGCGCGTGCAGTGGTAGTGGGTGACCTTGAGCGAGAACTGGCAGGCCGCGTCCTTGCAGTCCTCGTAGAGGTCGAAGCGCCGGAAGCCCTCCAGCATCATGCCCTCGTCCAGCATCTTGCGCGAGGAGGCCGTCTTCCTCCGCTTGCCGAAGGGCGACATGTCCTCGATGATCCAGAAGCGCTTTTTGGCACCGGAGGCGGTGGGCATGGAGATGGTGTTCCCTGGGGAGGGACAAGGGGGGTCAGTGCAGGAAGGGATGCGCCTTCGGGCCCCTAAGGACCCACGAGGCGCCGCTCCCACGCGGGCCCTGACTCGGGTACAGCGCCAGGGGCACCATTTACAGACCAGGCCTGAGCTTCCCCGGCTCTGGGGGCCGCTGCCACCCTCCGCGCACGGCAGGGAGCCCCGGCCTCCCCCTTCATCCAGCCTGCAGGATGACCGCACCGGCATCCCCGGTGGTAGAACAACCAGCCAGGCCGGGATGTGGTAGCTGCTTCCTGGCCAGTTCGGGTAGGAAGCGAGGACACGTCCCGGCGCTAATTGAAGCTGAAGGGGGAATCTAGGTCGGCGGAGTGTAATTACCCAAGTTGGACGGGGGCCAGGACACCATCACACGCCTGCCTCTAATGAGGGACAGGCCGGCTCCTTTCCCCAGCTAGCCAGTCCCCGGCAGCCTGCCCGTCCACACTGGGGACCTGCCACTGACAGAGGGGTGCCAATTCCCCGGGGCCACGCGGGGCCGTAACTATCCTGAGGAACACTTTCTCCTTGGTACCAGAAGGTTCTTTGAGGTCTTGTTGGGGTTCTCTGCCCATAGGGACCCTGAGGGGCTAGGCGGCAGGGAGCCAGACACTGGAAGACATACTGGCCCCCCTGCTCAGCCTCCTGACGGGGCCAGGACTGGGGCTGGGGCTCGGCTGGTTACAGCCCATCAGTGCCCGCCCTGGCCCGGCTGCTTCCCCAGGACTCCAGAGGCCAGGCGCCCCCTCACCCCCTCTCCCAGGCCCCTGCAGCCCTGCAGCTGCTCAGGGAGCCCACTCCCCAGGATCCAGAGAGCCCAGACCCAGGCCTACCAAGAGGGTGGGGGGCCTCCACCAGGCTACTCCTACACCGCCCGCTGCCCTGCCCCCACCCCAGGCCTGGAATGCCCGCCACCACCCTGCCCACCAAATATTTGCTTTGCCCATTTGGGGAACAGGCCCAGCTGACCCACCCTTGGCAGGTAAAGAAAAACCGAGGACTGGAATGTGGGGGGGCACCCAGGCCGGGGCAAGGGCAGGCCTCAGGTCTGGAAATCCACGGGGTTGAGGGGCTGCTGGAGGGCTGAGCCCCAGGGCTCTGTGGGGCTCCCCACGGGCTGGATTCTAGGAGGGTGGGGACCTCGGTCCCGCTCACCGCCGGAAGCCCTGGGGCCCAGCACTGTGCTTAGCCGGAAGGAGGCAAGAATGAATGGAAGAAGAGACAGGCAGAGTGACATCTATACCCAAGGGACGCAAGCACACCATCCCCGTGGGGCCCTGACATGGCGCTGGGGCAGGGAGGTGCCTTGGAGCGCTGCCCAAGGCCCGAGGTCACCAAGATGTCATCTCCTTGCTTAGCTCAGACCAGGCTCAAGACCCCCAAACCTGGGCAGGAGCCTCAACTCCCGAGAGCAGCGGGCGGGGCAGGCCGAGGAGGGTGGGGCCTCGCCGGACACCCAGCGGGAATGTGGCACGGCCGCTCTGGGCTCGGAGCAGGTGCCGAGAAGGGGCAGATCCCTGGCAGCGATGCTCTGGTGTGAGCAGGAGCCACCAGGGGCTGTCCTTAGGACAGGGACGGTGCTCTGGTTACAGGAGCACCTGGCTGTCGGGGTGCAGGGTCGCCCCGCCCCAGGGAAAAGGGCTAGGCCCTAGACCACGGCCTCGAGGGTCAGGTGGGGCGACACACGCTGTTGAGAGGGCATGTGAGTTACCTGCGGCATCCTGCACTAGGGGGACGTCACTTTTTACTGGAGTTGGAGTGGCAGTGGTGGGCGGGAAGCTGGGCGGGCTGCCGATGGGGTGGGCCAGGCCCCGGCTGGCTCCCAGAGAGGCACCCAGCAGAGAGTATGAGAGACAGGACGGAGAGAAGAGGCATGGCAGGGGAGGGAGGGCCGGCCGGAGCGCGACCGGTGGGAAGGATGGAGTCAGGGGGGGCGGCGGAGCCCCTCGGGCAGCCTCATCACCAGCGGCAGCAGGAGGAGGAAGAGGAAGAGGAGGAGGAGCCGGGCAGCCTGGAGAGGGTGGAGAAAAGCAGAAAAAAAAAAAAAAAGAAAACCAAAACAAAGAACAAACAAACACAAAGAACCCAAATGAGAAACCCAATGGCAGAAGCAAGTATGATATGAAAATACGTGGACAGATGAGCAGAGAGCGGTGTGACCAGGAGGGGGATGGGCAGGAGAGAGAGGCCAGCAGGCCGCAGTGTGCCGGGAGCCTCCGGGGCCTCTGGGACCCAGGGCCCGGGCAGGAGGGGAGCTGGCCCTGCGCCCGCCCTTGTGGCTGGGGCTGCGCTGCCCTCTCTGTAGCTCTGCGATGACAAGCCCAGTCCCCGTCCTCGAAACTGAGGCCGGGCAGAGTGCTGGGGGGCGGCCTCAATGACCCACAGACCAGCTAGCCTGCCACACACCAGAGGCCATGTGACCACGAAGCTGCTGTCCCGGGGAGCAGGAACCCAGCCTGCCCTCACCTGCCGCGGTGCTTTCGTTGCCCACGGGGGTGCTGGAGCAGCTCCGGTCCATGGTGGACGACTCAGAGGACGCAGCGCCCGGGCTGCAGCCGGTGTAATCCATGCCCTCATCTGTCTCAGCGTCCATCAGACTTGGGGGGCCCTGGAAGGAAGCAGGGATCCCTAAGGAGGCTGCCCACGGGGTGCCGGCGGTCAGAGCCTGGCCGCGCCCCCTGGGCGCTCACCTGGGAGGCCGGCACGCGGTCGAAGTTCTTCCCCAGCATCCTGCGCATGTGCTTCCGGGCGTGCGAGGTCATCTGGTGCTTGAGGAGGAAGGAGAACTGGCAGCCCTCCCGGATGCAGTGGAAATGGCTGTTCACCTGGTTGTACTTGCAGCCTGCGGACATGCCCCGTAGGCGTGAGCCTCCCGGCAGCCTGCGCCCTCGGCCAGTGTGTGTTGGTGCCGCCCGGGCTCAGGGGAAGTGGCCAACAAGGAAGATGGCATCTGGGGAAGGGTACTTCCCCTTGAGTGCATTCCCCTGAGGAAGGCGTGTGCCCAGCCACACCCCCCGCCCCGTGAGTCCAAGGTGGCTGTCAAACCCCAGGCCCCTCTGGCCTAGCACAGAAGCCCGTGGCGGGCCGATCCTCACCCCCTGCCCCACTTGTGAGAGGACCACCGCTCTACAGGCGGGGACCCTGATAGACCCTGTTTACTGGGCCCGCCACCTCCCAGCAAGCCACCTGTCCCCACCCTTCCCCTGGGGACCTGGAGGGGGTATGCGCTCCGAAACTTGTTTGGATGGCGACGGCAGCTGGTCTGGCCCTGTCCCCCTGCCTCCACCCAGCGGGCAGGAGGGCGCATCAGCTACGGGCAGGTGAAGGCCTGCCCGTTGCCATGGCGCGGAGCTGGCCAGGTGTCTTATATCACCCCCAGCTTTGTTTGGCCGCAACTACTACCAAAAACACCAAAAGTTGGGTAAATACGGCACCTACAGAATCCCCTGACATCTGTAAACTGAGCCCCGAACAGCCAAGGCCACTGAGGGTTGACACCCGTTGCCACGGTTACCGGCCCTCTCCTGGCCACGGATCCTTTTTGAATTAATACTTGAAGGGAAGGTTTGTTTCCTTTCTTTTCTGGCAGTTGACTTGGAGTATCTGGCCCTTCACCTGCAGAAGGGCCAGACTGCGGCGGACTGCGGCCTCCAGACCCTGCTGCCATGACCACCGGGACACAACAAGCCAGCCTGACCCCCCTGCCCTCCAGCTTCGCTCTCTCCCTGGGGAGATTCCCGCAGGCCCATAAGGAGCTGGCCCCCTCTTGAGGCAGGAGGGTGGGCTCTGCCTGTTGGCCCTGAAGCCCGATCCCCACAGGCAGCCCGGGCAGAAGGCCTTGCTCCTTGTGGGGCTCGGTGCTCCAAGTGGACTCGGGGGCATCTGCTGCTGAGCTCGGCGCCCTCTGTGGCCTCTTCTCAAACTCGTGCTGCCCCGTCCTGGGCTTCCCTCCACCCACAGGCTCTCTAGTGCCCACGGTGGCTTCACCGGGTTCCGAGCACCAAGCCTAATGCCAGCACACACGGGATGCTCAAACACTGCCCCCGCCCCAGCACACGCTGACCCTCAGTACATAACCGTGGGGTGAGTGAAAGAACGAACACACTGTGCCTCATCTGGGCAAAAGCCTCATGACGACAGCCAAGGAAAGAGACCCCAGGGCAAGGAAGGTCCTCAACTCCTGACACTTACCTGCACGCCCTCTTGAAAAACAAAAAAAAAAGGACAAAGAGGCAAGCGGAGCCCCTGGGCGCCGGCAGTGAGGCCCAGGCATCCGGCTGGGCGGACGGGAGTGGCCACTGTCACCCTTTTTCCTGAGTGGTTTGGGTTTTGATTCTTTATGACTTTGACAATGCCTGGCCTGTGGCATCTATGACATCTTAACAAAAGCAGGGTAGCGGGCAGGGGGTAGGTGGGTACTAGGAGAGGTGGCCCAGGCCACAGGGGATCGGAGCCACAGCCCCGCCACCTGCTTGAAGTCCCTGCCAGCCCCGGCTGTAGGTACCTAGCCTGCCGCACTCCTCCCGCTTGGTGAAGTACTTGAATCCGTTGGCTGCTCGCCGCTCAGCTTTCTCGTGCTTCTTTATGTGCCAGGGCAGCTTGGTGGTGATGTTGGTGACAAAGTAGCAGCCAGTCCGGAGACAGTGGTAGTGCCCGCGCATCCGGAACTCACAGTGCTACAGAAAGGCAGAAGACAGTCAGCACAGGGGGTGACTTCTGGGAGCTGCCGCCTGTCCCGGGCCTCTGGGCGGTGACAGCCCTGGGCACATGTGTTCTTTCATGCTCAAAAACAATCTTTTTTGGGGGGTGTTGGGGATTGAACCTAGGGGCACTCTACCTCCAAGCTACACTCCCAGCCCTATTTTATTTTATTTTTTATTATTTTGAGTAGAGTCTTGCTAGGTGCCTTATACACTTTATAAATAACTTTCATGTGTTAAAAAGTAGTACATTGAGCCGGGTCTGGTGCTGCACGCCTGTAATCCCAGGTCTTGAAAGGCTGAGACTGGAGGATCACAGGTTCGAGGAAAGCCTCAGCAACTTAGCAAGACTCTGTTTCAAAATAAAAAAATAAAATAGGTCTGGGGGTGTAGCTCAGAGGTAGAATGCCTCTGGGTTTAATCCTCAGTACCAAAAAATAAATTTAAAAAAAAGCAGTACATACCCTTTGTCATTTCACTAAAACATCCTACCTATCTTAGAATCCTTTTCTAATGCTACACCCAGAGCAGACATCACTAATCTAACTTATCCCTCTTCCTTGTATGCCTAGACCTCTGCAGGCATCACTAATTTATCCTAGCAGTCTTTCCTGTATGCCCAGACCTATGCAGGCATCACTAATCTATCTTAGTACTCCTTTATATGGCCCGACCTAGGCAGACATCAATAATCTACCAGTCTTTTCTGCACACTCAGCTCTGACTTCAGTTAGCCCTGACCAGTCTTAGGGGTAGGCCTTTAAAGTGAATTTGATCTACTCTTCCTGCTTGGGCATGGATAGTTCTATCTCTTTATCCAGTGGGCCTATTTTAAAACTCTAGGCCTCTGGAGAAATGGGAAACAGCTAATTCCAGGACGGGCAAGAATGAGGTCAAGTGCATAGCAGCTGTGCAGCATTTAGTGGCCACTGAGGTTAAGACCGAAATGACAGAACCTCACCAACTTAGCACCAACCTGGACCCCTGCCTGGGGTCCTTTCCAGAGGCTGGTGGAAGCCAACTTAAAAAGGGTGTGAAAATCAGAGTCTCTGCCAGGAGGCTCTGGTCGTGGGCCCCGCACCTCCCTGCCCCGCCGCCGTCTAGCGCCCCGTGCTGACCTGGTTGGGACAGAGACACTGCAGGGAGTAGTAAGCGAACTGGTCTCGCACATTCACCAGGCTGTTGTTGGGGTTGATGTGGTCCAGGCAGTGGGACTCGGCCTTGCCAGAGGTCTTGCAGACGTACTTGCAGTTCCCGAAGAGACAGTGGAAGTGGAACTTGTTGGCATACTTGCAGTCCGTCGCAAGGCAAGGATCGCTGGAAGGAAACCACAGCCCAGAAGGTCATTGGCATTCCCTCCCTGCCGGTGTCCTGATTTTGCTTGTGTTGGGGTTCACTCCTTAGTCACCAGTGGTGCAATCAAGAGGAATGCCCCCAGGTTGCCCTCCTGCTTCCTGGATGATTCGGCAGGAGACTACAGATCCCAGCATGCATCCCTGCTCCTTTTAGGAGTTCTGCCTGGTGCACAGGGGTTGCAATATGCAAGGTGCCCAGAGCAGTGCATGCTGGGACACGTAGTTTCCACAGCCACACCTCGGGATTATAGATAAGGATGGCTGCAATAACTTCTTGGAAATGAAAATAAGGGATGGTGCTGCCAGCCTTGGCGGAATGCCAGCAAGGGCCTGGCTGGCATGGCATGGCACTGCCTTGGATGTGGCTGGCTGACAGACTGCAGATGGGTGGGTGGCCCTCCCAGGAAGCGCCGCTACCCCGGGCCTCTGCAAGTAGGAATGTGCCTGGTGCCAGGTCCTGCTGGGGACCACAGCTGCTGGGGCTCTCCGGGGTCAGCTGGGGCCTGTGGTACCCACCCGCTCAGAGAACCTAAGAGCCAGGGAGTGGTCGGGGCGGTGGGGAGGGGGTGGCATGTGCTGGGCCACCCCTCTGGGGCTGGCCTGCTTGTGAGGGCAGAAGGGCCAGTGGAAGCAGCCCCTACAGGGGAGCCTGCCGCCCTGGCCGCAGAGGGCACCGGAGGACTTGGAGCTCCGGCTTTCTCCTCTGGCTGACAACACTGTGGTCCCCAAACCGTGGCCTCATGGTGGGGACTCTGATAGGGCCCAGGAGACTAAGGGGGCACCAGGAGACTAAGGGGGCGCCTCTTAAGGGAAGGAAAGGGAGGAAGAAAAATGGGGAAGGGCAGAGGGCGCTGATCCCCTTCCATGCCGTGGGCCCAGCCCCAGGTGCTCAGAGAGGGAGGACAGCTGCCACTCAGGCGGTATAAATAATCCAATTTATTACTTTTATTGAGAACAGGAAGCCGCACACATTACGATACAAAGTCACCGTTCTCGCCGCAAGGAGCCACCACCATTCAGCGAGGAAGGTCCCTTCCGCCCCTGAGAGCTCAGCCCCTCACCCCACCCGTGACTTGTGCACCCGCAGAGACGGCTGGGGCCTGAGGGCGGCACAGCCTCCTTGTTGGGCCAGGAAACCCTCTAAGGACAGCACTCCCAGCCCACCCCAGCTGGCCCTTGGGCATCTCCAGGCCGGCCCCGCTGGAGTAGCAGGGGCCACCGCCACCGTCCCCCACCCGCCAGCTGCTGGGGACAGGCAGTCAGGCAGGGCAGCAGCATCTTTGGCTACAAGGACGTGGCCCCGTGGCCGTGTCCCAACGGCTGGGGACGGCCAGCCTCAGCTCTGCAGGGTGAGGAGGGGGGCCTCCTTGCCGCCCTGGCTACCCCCACTCCCGAGACGCGGGGCCCGGCGCCCGGCTCATCGAGGGACTCACTTCTCCTGGAACTGGAGGAATCCGGGTTTGACCTGGGGCTTGGCGTTCTCTAGAGAAGTCGTCGCCAAGGGCGAGGCGGGCAGGTGAGGCACTGACGAGGGGATCTGAGGCAGCTGGGGGATGGTGGAAGCCAGCTGCTTCCAGGCGAGCAGGGTGGGGGTGGAGGGCACCGAGGCCGGGCTGGGGGCGGGCCCCTCCAGAGAGGACCCTGGGGCCGCGGTGCCCGGAGGTGCTGGCGGGGACGAGGGCGCCAGGGGAGGCTTGGTCTCGGTGGCAGAGGCCGGGAAGGAAGCCTCTGCGTTTCCTTTCGCTGCTCCTCCCTCCGTCCGGAAGTGGAAGCTGCAAGTGGCAGAAGAGGGGTCTCAGGTGGGGAGCTGGGAGGACCTGCTGGGCAGGTCAGCCCATCCCTGGCTGCAGGCGTCTCTGAAGGGCGCCTCACGTGAGGGACCCCATCCCAAGCCCAGGGTCCCAGTGTCCCTACCTTCTCCCTGACATGGGCCCTGGAGGGCTCCTGTGATCCCACCAGCACAGAGGATTTGAGGGCAAACTGTTGTGCCCTCTTGTCCTGAATGGAGGCTCCAGGCTCAGCTCTAACTTCATCTTCCTATTTCTTTTTCTTTTTTTTCTTGGTACTGAGGATTGAACTCAGGAGCATTCTACCTCTGAGCTACACCCCCAGCCATTTTTAATTTTTATTTTGGAACAGGGTGTCACCAAGTTGCTGAGGTCTTACTAAGTTGCTGAGGCTGGCCTCGAACTTGCGATGGTCCTGTCTCAGCTTCCCAAGTACTGGGATTACAGGCTTGTGTCACCAGGCCTTGCTCTGTCTTTCTACTCTGTGTGTGGGGGTTTGGGGGGTACTGGGGATTGAATCCAGGGGCATTCTACCTCCAAGCTATACCCCCAGCCCAATTTTCTTTCTTTCTTTTTTTTTTTTTTTTGTGGTTCTGGGGGTTGAACTCAGGGGCATTCTACCTCCGAGCTATACCCCCAGACCTATTTTTTATTCTTTATCTTGAAATCGGGTCTCCCTAAGTTGCGGAGTGCCTCACTAGGTAGCTGAGGCTGTCTGCGAACCCGGATCCTCCAGTCTCAGCCTCCCAAATGCTGGGATTACAAGCGTGCGCCACCACGCCCGGCCCAATTTTATTTCTTATTTTGAAACAGGGTCTCACTAGGTGGATGGGAGTCTCACTACTTGCTGAGGCTGTCCTCAAACCTGCGATCCTCCTGTCTCAGCTTCCCAATCCCTGTGTGGGATTACAGGTGTTTGCCACCATGCGCCACCACACCTGGCTCCATCTTACTACTTCCTGCTTCTGACTGGCCTGGTCCTGTATGTGTGACAGCCCCTTCCTTCCAGATCCTACTGAGGCTCATGGGTAGGGCTCTCTCAGTATTCAGTTAGGCACCCGCGCAGACAAGCAGCTGGGGACGCCTCTGCGGTGAGAAGCTGATCCAGGGCTTAGAGAGCAAAATCTGTCTTAAAAATGTTTACAAGTTCTGAGTTCAATCACAAGTAGTGGCTATGCTCCCCGCTTTTTAACTCTGTACAATTTACAAATTCACTTTGTTATTTTAGCTTAGAGGGACTACAGATGTTATAACATGGCTGGAAAGGCCCTTCCCCCAGGTCTCTACCCTGGGTGGGAGCTCAGTCCCCAGCCGGGCTCGGACCTTTGTGACCTCTCTGCAGGGCACAGGTGGCTGTGGCAAGCAGCCGGGAAGACACTGGCTGAGGGCCGAGTGTGAGGAAGGACAGGAGCCCACCCTCGCTCGGGCAGTTCCTTCTGAGAAGACACTGGTTTCTGCGGTGGGAGCTGCACTCTGGCCTGCTTGGAGAGAGGCCAGAGGTCTGTGCAGCCTCCAGCCCGGCCTGGCTCAGAGCCAGGGACGCATGGGGCCCTGCTGAAGTGGCCCCAGGACCCCCACTCACTTTGCGTGCTTGATGGCCCCGTCCAGGGTGCTGAAGAGTGCGCCACACTCCTCCACCACGCAGTGGAAGTGCGCCTTGTGGAGGAAGTCACACTGGGCGTCGCAGAAGTCCTTGGTACCAAACCTAGCCAGAGGACCAGCCAGTTAGAGGAGAGCCTGGTTGGGGGGGGGGGGTGCTGGGCACTGACCACCGCCTGCCCCCTCCAGGCAGGCACCCCACCTGCGGAGGTACACCTTCCAGGGCTCCGACAACTTTTCCTGAACCAGAGCCTTCACGGCCTTGCCCAGGAAGGGTGACGACTCCGCGGCAGCGCTCCCCTCCGCTTCTGTCTTGATGTTCAGCAAGCTGCCGAGGCTGGGGTTGCCCTGAGACATCTGCGAAGACAGAGGTCAAGTTTGGGGCCAGGGACCTCAGGACAGAGGGGACACAGCGGTGTTGGGAGCAGAGAAGATGCCACGTCCGCTCAGCTTCGGCTAAACAAGAGCCGGGTTTGCAGAAGCCAGCCCCGCGAGAGGCAGGAGCTCTTCAGGCTCCTCCGAGCAACCCTGGGCCTCGGGAACCATCACTCAAGCCGGGCCACGCTCCGGCGGGGGCACACGCCGCAGCCCATCTTTCCCCAGACTTTGCGGCTCCCCGGTTATTTTCCTGCCAGAAGGTTTTCAAAAGAAGTGAAGGAGGAGGAGGGATGGGGGGAACCCCTATGAATTCCTTGAGAACAAGAGAAGGCGCACAAAGGAGGAGCCGGAGGGAGGGAGAGAGGCTCCTGGGGCGGGAGCAAGGCGGGCCCACTTCCCTCCTGCTCCTCGGGGAGGGGGGGTCCACTAAAGGCCCTGCAGGAAGGAATGAGGGGGTGCAGAAGGTAGTGGCCAGAGGAGGGAAGAGAGCAAGACAGCAAGCAGAAGCAGGGGTGGGCGGCAGGGCACAGGTGGCAGGCGCTCCTTCCCCAGCGAGCGCCCAGCCGGAACCCACCCCGCAAGGTCCGGCCCGGACCCAGCTCCCTCTTCAACCCGATCACTCGTGTACAGTAACCAAATTAATCTTGCTGCAGTCAAATTTATCATGTGAAGGGGGAAAATATATTTGAGATGATGTATAATTTACAAAGACCCTGCATTATTTAAAATAAATATTCCAGCGCGACCTCTCCGGAAGGCGTCCGAGACCATTACTCACCCCGAAAAGTGGAAATTGATGCTTTGCTCCCACTTTGGCCCCTCCCCCACTCCTTCTTAAACAAACAAAAAAGGTATAAAATAAATAAATAACATTAATAACTAAGGGCGAGAGAAGTTAGAGGGCTCCAGAAAAAGCTTTCGGAGCCCTCCATCTGAAGGGAAAAAAAGGTGTCAGCGGCTGGAATATATTTCTTCAGCCAGTTCATTAAATTAATTTGTAAGCAGTGGCTCTGAAATTATATTCGATGAAAAATGGCCTCAAAATTTAAATGGTACAAACTCATCTTATTAGAGGGAAAACATTAAAAAACAAACACATCCCCCCCACCCCCCAGCACAGCTTTAATTTCTCTGGGTGGGGGAACGGGAGGCGTGTGATGGATGGTTCTTACCTTATTCATAAGCGAGGATAAAAGAGATGAATTTGCCGGGACTGCATGGCCATTTGATTCATTACTAGAACACACAAACCAAGGGGCTTCAGCTCAGACGTCTGTGGGGCCGAGCCCAGAGCCCACCCCTCCCAGCCTCCCGGCCTCCAGCGCCGCGTGCTGTAGCTGCCTGGTGGGAGGGTGAGCCGGGCCCAGCCCCTGGGGTCCAGCTGCCCCTGGGGTCCAGCTCTGAGGTGCCGTCCAGGGGCCTCCTCCCCGAGGCCTGGGCTGGCTGCTGGGGGCGCCTCTCTGGCCTCGCCTCACCTGGGCTCTTTCACAGTCAGGTCTAGACTGCGGTCCTGGGAAGTCTCCTGGGGGCCTGGGGCGGCAGCGCTCTCGGCGGGCTCCTGCTTCACCTGGGCTGGGGGGAACCTGGCGGGGGAGGCCTGCTGCCCGCTTCCTGCAGGGGAGGGGAGGGAAGATGGGGTCAGAGGCGCCCAGGCTCCATGTGGGCACAGACCCTCGTTCCCTGGAGAAGGGCAGGGGCTTGGTGGGCCAGAAGCCCTGGGGAGGCCTGGCCACTGGTCAGCTCTTCTCCCCACTGACGTAATCACTTGCGACGCTTACCCCTGTGTGGCAATTCTTCAAGTGATAATTATTGCAAAATTATGTCAAAGTTGTCCTGGCTCGGGGCCTCCTGGAGGAGAAGGGCGGGAGGCTGGGGAGGGGCTGGGGCGGGGGCCGGGGCCCTTCATTTTCTCCACCAACTGTCACAGTCGATTTGTGGGGCTGCCGCTTAAGCTTTTATTAAAGACTCTGTTAATGCTGAGGGAAAGTGGCAGATCTAGACTGGGAGCGGCCCCTCCTTGGTCCCCGGCCTGCTGTTGCCGGGGCGACGGTCTGCCAGCACTGAGCATGCCCGGGGAGGGCATCTGCTGTGTCAGGGCTATCGGGGCTGACGGCCAATCAAGGCGGTTCAAACTGTGTGACCTCCCCGTCAAGCTGTCCAGGGCAGGGACTCGAGGCCCGCCCCAGGGCCGGGCTGGGTCTGAGGGGGAGCAGGGCGGGAAAAGAGGCTGCAGGAGGCCGAGCAGAGCAGAGGCAAAAGAAGTTGCTGACAGGAACGTGTCCACCCAGCCTTGCTCCACAATCCCCAAGTGACTGAAATATTAATTTGCCCCAAGGCGCTACAGCTGACAGAGAGCTGCTTCACAGACAGCAAGTGGCATTTTATTAAAAATACAGGAAAATGGACCCCTCCCGAGCTTCACTTGACCTTTCTTTGGGAGAAAGGAGATTCTTCTAAGAAAAAGAAAGTATTTGACGGCCTAGGCATGGAGCACAGTGTGGCCCGGGAGCGGCCCTCTCCACCTGTGGGCCCCTGGCGGGAAGGGTGCAGCAGGGCAGGACCTGTCCTTGCTTGGAGTCCTCCAAACTGCCACCTAGGATGTGAGTGCCCCCCGGGGATGAGCCAGTTTCCAGCCACGGGGAGTCCACTCTCCGGCAGCTCATAAAGTCACTTGCCCCAGGTCCCCAGGAAAACAGGCCTAGCCACCCCCCTCTGCCCACCGCTTGTGAGCGCCGAGCCTGGGGCTGGGCTGGGGGGACCCTCTGTCTTGGCTGGTTCCAAGATGGTTTCAGATGGGAGCAGAGTATCCGGGCCCAGCAGCCAGAGTGTAGAGGACTGGGTCTCAACTCCACACGTCTAGCTGTGTGCTGGGGACAGACCGTCCCTCACTGTCCAGCAGCTCTGGGGGTCTCAGCTCGCCTGGGCGTCCCTGGCAGCAGGCTCAGTGTGGGCCCTCAGCAAGCAGCCAGCAAGCTGCTCTCGGCAAGCACCGGTAGTTGTGGAATGAACGAAATGAGCCACATCCCAGATGAGAACTGAACTCTGAGTTCTCAGAGATTCAACTAATACTAACTGCTCAGATGAGGAAACAAAGGGGTAGGGAAATAAAAAAAGCCAAAAAACTTCAGGACAAAAAAAAAAAAAAAAAAAAAAAAAAAAAAAAAAAAAAAAAAAAAAAAAAAAAAAAAAAAAAAAAAAGTCAGGCATAGTGGTGCATATCTGTAATCCCAGTACTTGAGAGGCTGAAACAGGAGGATTACAGGTTGGAGGCCAGTCTCAGCAACTTAGTGAGGCCCTTCGCGACTTAGACTCTGTTTCAAAATAAAACATAAAATAGGGCTGGGTGTAGCTCATGTCCCTGAGTTCAATCCCCAATGTAAAAATAAAAAACAAACAAATAAATAAAAAACAACTAAGTAAACAAAAACAAAAAACAAGAGAGGGAATGGAGGGGGGGCAGAAAGAGGGAGGGGGAAGGAGGGCCACCTTGCAGTGAGCCGGTGGGAGACCAAGAGAAGGTAGTCTGTGGCTCCAGCCCGCACTGCCCGGTGTCACTGGCCAGGGACGACTGCGTAAGTGTAATAAATTACATCACACCCCATTCTGTCATTACATTAGCCAGTGCCAGGCGCTTGACAGCCACGTGACTAAGGCTGCCATGCTGGAGAGGACAGAGCATACGAAAGGGGCGACGGCCTGCCTGCACTGTTGCAGAAAGTTCGACTGGGGAGGGCAGGGGAGGCATCCCTCGGCTCGGAGAGGCTGTCCAGTGTGAGGTGCAGCCATCCTGCCCTGAGCTGGACTTGTCCCTCTCTCGGTCAGTGGGGGGGCGAGGAAAGAGGGGGTCAGCTCTCCTCAGGGACTCATCAGTGATATAAGAAGTGAGAAGAGAGAGAGCCGCAGGACAAACAGGCACTCAGGAGACAAGGACTGCTGTCCCCGCTTTAGGAGAAACAGAGGCAAAGGCTCCTTGGGGCGGAGGGCAGAACAATGGGCCCCAGGAGGAAATGAACAGGATGGAGGCCGAAGACTGGGCGAAGAGGGGGCACTGCACTGGTGGGTGGAAGCCTGGGGTGTGGGGACCAGACCGACAACTCTCCCCATGCCCCCTGGCTCTGCTCTGCAACCCGAGCTCGGGGAGCCAGCGGGGCCCAGAAGGTGCTTGCTTCCTGGGTCGGACCCAGCCTGCTCACCTGGGTCAAAGGTGGCAGAGGGCTTGAGGGCGGCCGCGGCCAACCTGGCCATCATGGGTGAGATGAGGCCCTTGCTCGCAGAGATCCTCTCCATGATGGAGGCCGGGGGCACTGGCACAGAGGTGGCAGCCGCCAGGGCCGAGTCTCCAGCTCCCGAGGCCACCAGAGAGGGCGTGTCAGGGGCTGCCGAGGCTGCTGCCCCAGATGACATGGCGCCCAGAAGGCCCGGGGCGCCCACGGGCAGGGAGGTGCTCCCCCGGCCGGGGAGGAGGGGGAAGTAGGGAGCGGTGGTGGGCAGGCCTGAGTTGGACAGGGCCAGCGCCAGAGGGAGGGAGCCGGGCAGGCCCTGGGGCAGCAGCCCCGAGATCTTGCTGTTGGGAGGCTTGGTGGCACTGGGTACCGTCTCAGTGGTGGCCGCGGTGGCCGCGGCCAGGGACGCAGAGGACTGCTGGCTGGTGGGGGAGGCGCTCAGGCTGGAGTTCTTGCTGCTCAGGGCCGAGAAGTCGACCAGGTCGTCGTTGCTGGACTCCTCCTGCTCCGTGTCCTTGGCGCCCAGCAGCGAGGGCGGCAGCCCCAGCACGCCCGAGGAGCGGATGTGCCGGCGCTCGTGCTTGCGCTTGTGCGAGGTCATCTGGCTGGTGGAGGTGAAGGTGAAGCCGCAGCCGGCGCGGATGCAGTGGAAGTGGTTGGTGGCCTTGCTGTACACGCAGCCCTCGTACTTGCATTCCTCGTACTTGTAGAACTTCTTGAAGCCATCCTTGGCATAGGCGTCGTCCTTGATGTGGTAGCTCTTGTGCTTCTCAATGTCACACTTGTTCTTGAAGGTGAACGTGCAGCCAGGGCGCCTGCAAGGGACATCAGGAGCCTGTCACGGGGCTTCATGGGGCCTGGGGGAGGCCCTGCCCTGCCCTGCTGTCCCTGTGCCCTAAGGGACAGTCCCCTGGATGGAAGACCCGGGCTGGACACTAGAGCAGGGCTCCCAAGCAGCTGCTGGTTCCTGCCCCTGGAGGAGCAGGGCCTGACTGTCCCGTGGTCCAGCTACCCTCCTCCAGCCCAGGAAGCCCCAGGCGGCCCGCTCACCTGCAGTGGAAGTGTGTGGTCTTCTGCCCGTAGAACTGGCAGTCGGCCGTGCCGCAGTCCTCAGTGGCCCGGAAGCGCTGGAAGCCGTCATTGATGAGCTGGGTGTTTTTCTTGTGGAAGTTCTCGTGGGTCATCACGTCGGATGTGCTCGTGTACACCTTGTTGCAGCCCACCTGTGGGCCAGAATGGCAGGGGAGCTGAGTCCTGGAGTTCTGGGCTCAGGGTAGAGCTGCTGGGTGTGGCCGGGGCGTAGGGCCTCGGTCCAGGGAAGCTGCTGCACCTCGAACTCCTCAGGTCAGCCCAGGCCCTCGGCATGAAGCCTTCAACAACCTCCCAGCAGGCCAAGCAGGGACACACCTGCTGCCAGTGAGGCTCGGGCTGTCTCTGGACCCCACAGGCTCTGGGGGCCGACAAAGGGGGGAGCCAAACTCTTCCGATGTTGGGCTTTGCATCCCCACCTGTGGCCCTATCTCCAAAGCCCTTGGAGGGTGCACAGCGGCTACAGCCTGGAGGTCACCTTTAGCTCAGGGACTTGTTAGTGGATGGTTCCTGGGCACGGGGCCCTCCCACCCATTGCAGCTGGGCCAGGCAGCCAACGTTGCCATATTGAGTAAAAAGCGGGGGCCTCTGAGCACCCTGGAGGGCTGGGCTGTGCCAGTGTCTGCACCATCTCAGGCCCCAGGGCCGCCCCCCTCTCCTCTCCTCGAGCCCAGGTTGTTTCACAGAGGCCATAACAACCCTTGACAAATATGGGGGAGGCGCAGAGGCTGCTATTTGCAACCTAAAGTCGCTCCTCCTGGGCCTGACACCTTGAAAAAGCCCAGACTCGGCGTGGCATTAAAACAAAGAATTAAACAAAAACCTCCTCGGGAATCATTTGCAATGCCGCTCTTGGTGTTAAAGCCTGAAAAATGTCGGTCTGTATAAACAGCTTACTGAATTTCCCCCGCACCAAGTATGGCCACGGGGAAGGCCCCGCCGCAGCCACCGGACGCTGTCCCCCCATGAGCCACCCGTGCTGTCGGCCCAGGGACAAGGAGGCTCCTGCTCGGCCAAAGCCCCTGGGGACGAGGGGGGCGCGGGCGCACCTGCATGCAGTGGTAGTGGGTGCTCTTCCCGTTGAGGTGGCAGCCGTGGTAGTAGACGCTGCAGTCGTCCAGCGGGCTGAAGCGCATGAAGCCGTGCTGCAGGGAGTTGTCGCGCTTCTTGTGCATGTTGTAGTGCCGGATCACGTCCTGCTTACTCGTGAACCTCTGCCAGGAAAGAGGCCGAGTTGGCAGGAGCCCGCGCCCCTAACCCGTGTGCCAAGAGCGCCTGGACCAGGGGCCAGCCCTCAGGTCACCCTATAAATAACCCTGCTGAGGGTCAAGGCAGCCCAGACTGCCCAGCCAGTTCCCTTGGCAGGAATGATTCCAGCAGTCCAGGAACTACAGGCCCTCCCCTGGCCTCCCCGGGCTCCCAACAGCCAGGCCAGGGGCATGGAAGACAAGCCAGGCAAGCCCTGGCAAGAGCTCCGGTGGGTGACCCCATTCTGCCCAGCACACCTGAGGGTGACACTGGGCGGGGCCGGCTGGTGAGACAGAGGGAGCTGCCTGTGCAGACTGCCCAGCACCGTCTCTTCACTAGTTCTGCACTCGCCAGAGGTGACTGACGAAAGTGACATTCTGTCTGAACATCACCTTTTCATCTTGAAAATGGAACAGTAGCCCCGACCTCGGGAGGCCCTAGAAGGTCAGTTGGGAGGGCCTAGACTGGCCCAGTCCCCGGTGAAAGGGAGCTGGCGCGTCATGGCCAGGATGCCAGTGACACAGACCCTATTGGTGACTTTCTCGGCAGGGACCTGGGGATGGGCTGGTACCTGTCCACGCTCTGCCTGCCCCGGTTAAGTTCAGGCACCCCACGGAGGACTGAGCACCCCCATCCCGCTCCTGGCAAGCGCCTCGACGCCCGTGCCAGCAGGCGGGTGGGGTTCGGCCCCTACCTGGTAGTTGCACTCGGGGTCCAGGCAGTGGTAGTGCTCGCGGTACTGGTAGGCACAGTGGATGTGGCCACAGTGCTGACTGCCTGAGAACCTGAAGAAAGGGGGGTGGTCAGCCCCGCGCAGGGCTCTGCCCAGGCCCCACAGAAGTGCTTTGGGGTTCAGAGCACCTGGTAGGGATGCGGGAGGACAGATTCAGGAATCCCAGGCCCGGCGAGCCGCATGCTTGTTAGTGTCTGCCTGGGAATGCCGGGTGAGGCAGAGGCCAGACACCCAGGTTGGAGGAGGAAGCTGGGGCCAGTCATGAGCCATAAGTCGGAGAAGAGACAGACCCCGGAGGAGACCCGAAGTCCCCTCAGTGGCCCGACTGCCTTTTGTGCAGGGAGCCGCCCAGCTCTGGCCAGGGAGGGGACCTCGGCTGGGCCAGCCTGGGCACTGTTGCTGGGAGGTGTTAAAGGGCCCTCTCCGTTCTGGGCTTTTCCTGACACTTGAAACAGTCCAGAGTTATGAATTTTTAAAGCACAGCATCTGTTTGGCTTCCCGTGGCAGGGAGCTCACTCTGCAGCCAAGTGCGCAACCAGGAGCTGCCTGCCGCCAGCACGCTGCCCGCCTCCAGAAAGCCCCGTCCCTCTCCAGGCCTGACGCTGCTGGGCCGGGGCTCTCCCAGCCTTGGACATGGCCAGGCCGTGGAGAAGGCGCTCTGCTCTGCCTGCCGTCCCCTCCACGGGTGACGTGATTGCAGGAGAGGGGAGAGAAGCCCCTGCCATAAGGGGGGAGAACTACTTGCAAATAAATATTTAAGCTGAAGCTGCCAAAAGGGCCATCTGCTGAGGCACTAATAATAATGATAGTAATAATAATAAAGAGAAGACAGAGGGGAGCAAAGGGAAAAAGACAGACGGACAGAGAGGCAGAGACAGAGGGACAGGAGAACTTGGAAGATCACAGGAAGATAGATGCCGCCAGGGCACGGCCCTGCCACCTGCTGCCCCACCAGGCATGGGCTGCGAGGGGCTGGATTAGGGGAATTTGTTGAGGGGAAGACTCTTGGCCTGCCAACCCTCTGCCCTTGAGAGGGAAAGGGGAAGATCTGGAGTCAGAGTGTCAGCACTTCAGCTGGGGCAGTCCAGGGAGCCAAGCCCGAGAGGATGACTGCCCAGGCCCCGCCCAGCCCCCACAGCTCCACGGTGGCCTGCCTCACACGCAGGGTTCCATCAGGGCAGGACCCATCCAGTGGTGAACTCAGTTGTGCCGGGCCCTGCTGCTGGGCCCCTTCCCATAACCTGGCCCTCCCTGGGGCACGAGGTGCTTAAAGATGGCGTGGCCTGGACCACACCCCAGCGGTGGGCCTCAGTGGGCTCAAGGTGCTCTGTGGGGAGCTCTGGGACAGAAGCAAGCGGAGTGGAGAGAAGGCAGACACTCGGCCCTAGCGGCAGGTCCCAGCCCCTGGCATTCCTGGCTCCCCCACCTGCTTGGAGGAGACTCCTCCCCCCGGGGCCTACCTGGCAATATATTTCTGGTAAATGTTTACATCTTCGGTGACAGCTGGTTTATCTGTGGGCAGTCCGTTCCTGGTGAGACACACAGGGCACAGCTGATTAGTGGACAGGGGTGGCCTCGGGCCCCAGGAGCGTCCGATACGCCACTCCCTGCCCTGGGCCCTGGCCCTCCTCTCTTCGGTCCTGCATCGCCCCGAGGTACTTGGAGTGGGACTGAGAAAGTCCCTTGGCGGAAGCCTGGCAGAGGTTCAGTTAGCCCGACTCCGAGGAGGGGTGGGCCACCCCGCGTGGGCAGGGCTTAGGGGCGCCACCTCAGCCTGGCCAGGCCTAGAGTCGGCCTGGGCCTGGAGCCTCGGCACACAGAGAAAAGCAGCAGGCTGCTGGCTGAGAAGCAGCGCCGAGCACCCTGGGAGGAAGGCGGGGGAGAGGAGGGCACCGAGCAAGTGTGCCGGAGGATGCCACCATGCCAGGTCACGGCTGCCCAGGGCCGTGGTGCAGGAGGGCCCTGCGGCAGGGTCTTGCTCTGCTTCATGATTTTACCATCCAGGCCAGTCCGTCCCTGGGTTAAGGCTGAAAGGGTACATGCACCCCTACCTCGGCCTCCTACCCCCTTTTGCCTACTCCTCCATGGCTCAGGATCTCGGCCTGGGGACCAGGGCCACCAGCCTGGACCCCACATGTCCCACCCAGACGACCACAGCCTGCATTTAGCCCTCGTGGCAGCAGACGGAGGAAGTCAGTTGGGCAAAGGGGCGTTGTGGTAGTCCTCGGGATTTGTGTTAGCAAATGAGCAGTACACACCTAGATGCCTGGGTGTGACAAGGTGGGATACACAGAGGGGTGTGTGGGAGGCTCAGGTCCACAAACAGTGCACGAGCCTGAGGAGGTCCCAGAAGCAACTGTGTAGTAAATGTGTGTGTGTGTGAGTGTGCATGTGTCTGGATGCACAAGTGGGTGTGTCCACCACTGCGAGCTCTCTCCCTGGTGAGGAGGTGGACTTCCCCCAAGTCCTGTCCCAGGGTGGGCGTGGGGGGGGGAGCCTTACTTGACAGTGGAGACGGTCCCCGTGGTGATGGAGTCTGTTTTGGAGAAGGTGGACTTCAGGTACTCAGGAGTGTTGAAGGACAGGGAGGCAGGTGGCTCGGGCCCCGGCCCAGGGGCGCTGGGAGCACTGGGCACGCTGGCGAGGGGTGCGGGAGCCAGGCTGGGGGTGGGTGGAAGCTTGGCGGGGCCTGGCTTCTGGATGCCCCGGACGTCGTACTTGGACGGGCGCCCCACCTTGCCCGTCTTGAAGGCAATGGCCCCGCCCATGTCCGGGCTGCCCTCCCCGGGCTTGAAGAGGTGCAGGTACTTGACGTTCTCCAGGTCGTACTTGGATGGCTTCTTGTAGGTGCTCCCGTTCTGGGGCCGCAGGTTCTCTCCAGTCTTCAGTTTTTGGATGAAGAAGTCGTACTTGGAGGCACGGGCCACCAGGTTCTGCATCTGGACGCTGCTATGGGACGGCAGGGGCAGGATGGTGGCTTTGGTCTCCAGGTGAGTGGTGTTGCTGGGCAGCCGCAGGCCAGGTGGGGGGCCTGCCACCTCCTTGCCCGCCCGCTCCTCCACTCTGGTGCCGTGGGCCGGCCAGGACAGCTGCTCTCCAGCCTTGAGCCTGCGGATGTACTCCTCGTACTTGGAAAAGCGCGCCCGCTTGCTGAGGGCGTCCTCAGAGCCGGGCAACTGGGAGGAGGTGGCCGCCTCGGGGGCGGAGCCCGCGTGCAGCTTCTCGAAGCTGAGCTTCCTGGCCAGCTCATCCCTGGTGTTCTGGTCGTCATAGCCGAACATGCCCAGGAACTCGGTCATGGTGGAGGCCGCATAGTCCCGCAGCGAGGAGGCCTCTCCTACACGGGGAGGAGACGCAGGTCACCTCTGGGAGGGCGCAGGAAGGGCCAGGAGACCCTGCCGGGGGCCCCCACCCACAGAGAGAGGGGCCAGCGTGGGGAGGGGCGGAGCAGGACATGATCTATGGACATTCGGCCCACTTGTTAGGTTTTACGACTCTTAAATTAATTTGTTTTAAAAAAAAGTAATTAATACTGGGGTAAAATAAAACGAGTTCATCAATGCCAGGAAAATCAATTTCCTAAATGTTCTGGCCGATGGCTTTTCAGTACATTAAACAAAGTTTCATAAATGTCTCCGCTCTCTTGCCTTGGCCTAATATGAAAGAGAAGTCATTTTACTGGAAGTAAAGCCAGATCCCAACCTGCCTCCGGAGGTGGGGGCAGTGGGAGCAGGGGCTGGGGACAGGTGGGGACGTGGGAGGTGGCTGGACAGTCAGGGGTTGCTCTGGGTGGGGCGGGGGAACTTCCTGTATAGAGAAGGAGCTTGACCCCAGCACCCCAGGCCCTGGCCCCCTGGCCTCCCTAAGTCTTCCCTAGCTGCCTATGGTCCCCAACAGAGCTAAGCGGGAGCAGGAATCATGCCAGGCCAGTGTGCCACACAGACTCGGTCCTGCCCCGGTCAAGACGTATGTCACGGACAACTTCAAACTGCCCAGTCACACTCCAGGCCCTTGTGCTCACAAGGGTGGATCACCTGGGAGAGCGGGGGCCAGGGCAGCAGGCCCACCCTCCCGACGTGTGCACCCAGGGCACACTGAAAACCCTAGAGCAGCCTCCCCACAGTGACACGCACGCTCATGCAACACACATGCACAGACACATATGCTCACTCGTACACACTCAAGCAAGTCTGAGGTTCACATCCTTAGCTATGTTCCCCAGCTTTTCAGACACACAGCATGCAATCCCCTAAGCCCCACCCACAGCTCCCCACGACAAGTCTTGGGAGGATGGGAAGAAGCAAGCCCATCTAGTGCCTGTTTTGTTGTTGTTTGCTTGTTTTTGTGGTACTGGGGATTGAACCCAGGGGCATTCTACCTCCGAGCTACATCCTCAGCCGTATTTTTTTTTTTTTTTTGTCTTTATTTTGAAACAGGGTCTCACTAAGTTGCGGAGAGTCTCACTAAGTTGCGGAGGGCCTCACTAAGTAGCTGACACTGGCCGCGAACACAGATCCTCCCGGCTCAGCCTCCGAAGTACTGGGATTACAAGCGTGCGCCACCACGCCCGGCTAGTGCCTGTTCTATACACAGCCTTTCTCCACAGTAGACACACAGTCCCCAAAGCATGCCGGCACACTCATTCCTCCACTGAACTCAGCTACACACCTATGTGGGCCACGCCCTCGACCAGGGTTGGGCACACAGAGAGAGAGCCACGCAGCCCAGGGGATACCATGCTCTCTCCACTCAGGTACGAGCCTTCCCACAGGGGCACACTCAGAGCAGCAGGACCCAGGCTGGGGGTCCTACCCATACAACTAAGGGGAGGTGCGGCCAGCAGGGACTCCTCCTAAACCCACCCAAACCTGCCCGCTCTGTCTGGGATTCTCAGAGCACAAGACAAGTGTGATGGAGCGGGGCAGGGCCTGGCAAGAGAGAAAACCTAACAGGGTGTGGGAAGGAGGGGTGCTGAGCTCCTGGGGGTAAGGGAGCAGTCCTGGGGGCACTGAGACCCCACTAGGTGAGCAGATAGTCCTGGGCAGAGCTCCCTGGTACCAGCTGGGCAGTGACTCAAGAACAGCAGGCAGCTGTTCCCCTGGCAGGGTGGGCGGGATCGCAGTGGTCCTGAGCTGAGCCACACAGGTTTGGGGCCCCGCCTGGGAGGAGTGGGCTCTGGCTGCTGGATGCGGTGGCTCAGGGACCGGGGAGAGGGGCTAAAAATAGCTGGAGGCAGCTGAGCCCTCACTATATATGGCAGAGAAAGAGAAGGCTCTGAAGGGCAGGCAGCTTGGAGTAGGGAGGGGGGACAGGCGGGGTCCCGGAGGCAGCCCAGAGCCCTGCATTCCTGAGCCCCCAGGCTCTGAGAGGGTGGCCGGGGAGCCGAGCCCGTGGCGGGCAGCTGGGGCTCTGGTCGGCTCTGGGTGCTCAGGGCTCAGAGGGCGAGGTCTGGGGCTATGAGGCAGCCCAGGCCAACCCCAGCCTCCCCGGCTCCCCGCGCCCCTCTTGGTGGGCAGAGCTGGGTGTGGAGGGGCGGTGCAGGGACAGCGGCCCTTGTCGCCGCCCGCCGTCCCTCTCCTCTGCTCAGGCCCAGCACAATCACCTTGTGTCTGGCAACGGCAAGGGCTTTTCCTATCAGAGGAAACTGAAGGTCACACTTTTCCTCATTGATCTTGCAATGTTTGTTAATTACTCTGTCACTGATGTGGCGAAGGATAATTAAACAGCTCTGTTTATATCTTATATGCATAATTATGTGGCTGTGCAGGGCTCCCCGCACAGGGAGGAGATGCGCCCCTCGCCGCAGGGGGAAGGGGACAGGGGAGGTGCGGGGCTCCAGGCATGAGCCTGGGAAGGAGGCTGGGGGCCAGAGTAAAGACCCTGGATCCTGGCGCTCTAGTCCTAGTGGGGACCCTTCCCTTGCCTGAAACCCCAGGCCTGCCCTCCCCTAGAGCAGAAAAGAACTCGAGGCTGTTCTAAGACCTGAGGACAAGGAGACACGAGAGAAGCCAGGCCTTGGCCACCTCATGGGAAAGAGGTCAGCCAGAGGATCATGTCCGGGCGGCTGGGTGTAAGGGGATCTGCTGGCTGGGCAGGGCCAGCCTCGTGTCCCAAGAGGTCCTGCCTGGGAGAGCCAGGGCTGGAGACAGTGAAGGGGAAGGCTGGGCAGGGCAGAGCCCAGAGAAGCTTCCCCTGAGGGGCAGTCCTTGGACACAACCAGCTCAGGTGGGTCACGCCACCACCTGTCCACCAACCGTTGTGCCCCACACTCACAGCCAGGCACCATGGCCCCATGAGAGGTTCACAGGGTCATCCCTCTGCAGGTGTGTGCAGTCACCCACCCACCTGCCATCTGTCCATTCACCCATCCGCCTGTCCACTGTCCATCCGTCCCTCCAGCCATCGTTTCTCAGACCCCCACTGTGTGCGGGGCAGCGCCTCCAGCAGGCTCACGTACTTGGGAAGCTGCCCTCTCTGTCGCTTTGTTCACCCACACAGCCCACCCACCCCAGGAACACTCACTGGGTTGGATGTGGTGTTTGGAGCAGGAGTAGGAGGAATCGGGAGTGTTCTCTGGACGACCCCTCCCCATTGGGCTCCCCCGGCGACGTGCCCTCTCCCAGCCTCCACCCGCCCCTCGGAGGCCAGACACCCACCGGAAGCCTGCTTGGCACTGGGGCCACTGTCATCCTTCGAGGCTGCACCGTCTGAGTCCTTCTCCTCCAGGGCACTGCCATCCTTGGAGGGCTCTTCCGCGTGGTCCTCCTCATCGCTGCAGCCCTGGGGCTGGACCATGTAGACGCCCTCGGGCGGCAGCTCCAGGCCCTCGCGGGCGATCCGCCCCAGCACGGGCGTGGGTGCCGGCTCCTCGCTGTATTCTCCATTCACCCACTTCTCAATCACCGCCCGCCTCTTGTCTTCCTCGCTGCGCGGGGCCCTGGCCCCCCCAGGCTCGGGGCCACTGCGCTCTTTGTCCCGGGGCCGCAGTGGGCTGCCCTCGGCCTGGGAGCTAGCCTCTGCTCCCTTCTCCACCACCACCTGGCGGCTCAGCTTGGCGCAGATGGCGTTGAGCTTCAGGCCGCCTTTGCGCTTGGCCGCCATGGCGGGCTTGCCTGCCGGCGGGTCGGTGCACCGGGTGCCTTCAGCTGCAGGGATGAAGGGGGAATGGACGTGAGAGGCCTGCACCCCAAGTACAGCCGCCCCCCTGAAGAGCCCCACGTCCCTGAGCTACAGGTCTCCCCAATCAGGGGCAGTTCCACCAAACTGCCCTGAGACCAGCCAGCTTAAACTTGTCTCTCCCGACAGCCTGGGGGCTCCTGGGCCGGGCTGTATCCTCAGAGCCTGGCCCGTGGTAGGTGGTTCACAGTGAATGAATAAATGAACGGCTTTTCAAATACAAGACTTCTTAACATTTCCTAGGCTTGTTTGGCCCTAACTAGCTCCTCCGAGAGGTGGTATGCCCTCCGACACACAGGAAACTGAGGCACAGGCAGGCGGAGGGGCTGGTGGTGGGTGAGGCTGGCAACCGACAGTGCTGCAGGGCGGGTGGCCCAGCTCTGCTTGTGAGTCTGGCCTCACTGCAGGCCCCTGGGGAGGAGGCAGCCGACAGCCAGCTGCCAGCCCGTGCCAACCTCCTGCCTTGCCATCCCAGCAGCGCCTGGCCAGCGCCTTCCCCACCTGAGCACCTCATTCCCTGGCAGCGCCTCTGCCAGGCCGGGTCCCTGGGCCCCCGACTCGCCCCTCTGCTTGCTGCACAGCAGAACTCTTCTTGGCTCCCGTCACCTGGGACCCCCATAAGGCCTCTGCTTTCCCCCAGTTCCTCAGTGTCTGGCCCTCCCAGTCCTGTCTCCCCTCTCTGGCCATTTCCTATTGCTGCTCCCCTTTCCCAAGCCTCGGTGAGGGCCACTCAAGCCCAGAGCGCCTCAGCCCTCCTGGGACCACTCAACTCCATCCACTCAACTCCATCCTGGGACCTCCCTCCTCGCCGCCACCTGGCCTGGAAGGCCTGGCCAGTCCTGGGAGGCACACTCTCCAATCCAGAGGAGCCCAGCTGGGACAGACCGGGAGTGCTTAGATCTTGTGGAAAGCCCAGCTGCTGCCAGAAATGCTAGCTTGGTTGCCCGAGTACTTAGCCTACACTCTGCCCTGGCTGGGGTGCTAGGGTCCTGGAGGGCACGCAGCCCCAAAGGCCAACGGGGCGGACACGCACACGGAGTGACTCCAGACATTTATGTATCCATCCCTCTGTGTGTCCATCCATCCATCCACTTAGTGAACCGCTGTGGCCGGGGACAAGGTGAGGCCACGTGGAGGGTCTCAACTCAGGCTCACTTTGTGTACAGGGAAACCCTTCAGAGTGTGCTTCCGCAGGCCCCGGCCAGGGACGCAGCACGTCCCGCATAGGTCAGAAGGCTCCTCACCTCCGAGGTCAGAGGGGCTTCGCTATGATGGATCCAGCACCATGAGAATCCTGGGAGCCGCTGAGAGGCCACACCTGTGTCTGCCTGGGGCCTCATCCCAGGTGGACTCGCCTTGCACATGCAGGTAACTGTCTCTCAATACGCACAGTGCCTAGTGGCCCAGATCCTTGCCTTGTCACCGGCTTTCGGGCTGTGTGGCCTGGCTTGGGTATTGCCAGAGAAGAGCCTGCCCAGCCATTCCCAGACCTCCCAGCCCTGAGATCTGGGCTGCAGGACCTCAGACCCTCATCTGGGCTGGATGCCCACTCTGCTCACAGCTTCAGGCCTGTGTTGGCTGCACCCAAGTCCCAAGTCCCAACAGGAGGCTCCCTCTCAAAGCTCAGCGATAGGGCCCGTCTCATCACCCCACCCTGCTCAACCTCTGGGCTGGCCAGCAGCTTCTGCGACACTGCATTTCCCCCAACAGGCCTCCGGGGGAACCGGCCTCACCTGGTCCTCTCTGTGCCCTGTCCTGGACGGGCCAGGGAAGAACAGGAGCGGGGGAGCCTGCACTATTTTTACCAAGAGGTAAGCAGCCAAGTGTGTATGGCAGACGGCAAATGAATCTATAAATATTTATCCCAAGGAAGAGGGAAGCAGAAGCTCCCAAGGCTGCACTTGCTGTGGGTGACACCCCTCCCTAGGCTCCCACCCATCCTGGAGCCTCCCTGAACTTCAGCCCCTCCAGCCCAGCCCACCCTCTCCCGACCTCAGCTGTGTGCCAGTTCAGTCCCTGCCCAGGCCCCCACCAGCTGTGATGCAGCTGTGCACCCAGGGCCCACCCCCAGCCTCCAGGCCCCTTTGCTCCTGCCGTTTCCCCCTACACCTGCCCTCCAGCTGCTGTTCTGACCCAGCCCACCTGCCTTCCAGATGTTGCCCTCCCTCTGACTCTATTGCTGGTCCCAAGGGTGGAGGTGGAGGAGGGGCCTGGCCTGGGACACAGGGGCAGGAGGCAGAGGCAGAGGCAGGGCTGACGGCTGTCAGTACCAGCGTGCGTGAGGCCGGGATGGCGGGAAGGGGGGCACGCGGGAGTTGAGGGCTGAGCTGCCTGCCGCCCGTCTTCCGGCCCACCCCATGGGGCCCGGCTGCCGGCCCCTCCATCAAAGGCCCTGGGACCTACAAACTACCCCCCCCGAGGTCTGACCCTAGACTCCTGTCCGTGTAAACATTCCTCTGACTTTCTTCCCTAAAATATAAACGCCGTGGCCAGGCCTCAATGGAAGGAAGCCATCCGTCCCCGGGCCTGTCACTGCCCCTTTCATCTCCTTCCCGCCACCAGCCTGCCCGCTGCTCTATTTACACTGGACACTTCCTCTGGGAACAATACTGCCCAGGAGGCAGGCTTGGGCAGGAGGGTGGGAAGGCGAGGGGACTCCTGTTCTGTTCACCCAGGGCAAGCAGATGTGGGGGCTGGGCCTCTCCCCGGCCCTGGCAGCCTCCAGCCTCTGACTCCACAGGGCAAACCCCAGGAGGAGCCTAGGTTAGGGCCTGGCCCTGGGCTTGGGGTCATGGGCGTGTGGCCTGGCTCTGCCCTTGTAAGCTTACAGGCCCTGGTGAGCGCTCTCTCCACAGCAGGTCTGCAAAGCGAGAGGGCACCTGCCTGTGTCCTGGGAGGGGATCACAGACAGATGTGGTGCCACATCTGGCCCAAGATCCCAAGACCAGGAACTCTCACCTGGCCTATTAGAGGTGTGTAGGGGGGGGGCAGAAGAAGGAGGCCTGGGGCTGCTCATGTAGTCCTTTCCCCCACCCCAACAAGTAGCTGGCTCCTCCTTAGCTCCCCAGGTTCCAAAGCTTCCCTACCAGGGCTCCAAACTCAACAAGTCCCCAGCAGGCAGACCAGGGGGAAGAGATGCAGACACCGAATCTCCATCTCTGGGACATGATCTCTCCAATGCCTCAAAACGGCCCAGCTGGGCGGGTACTCTCATTGCCCCAGTCGACAGAGGAGGAAGCCGATCCCGGAGCGGGAGATGCCCAGAGCTAAGCTCACTCTGCAGAGCGCTGTGGAGGCCGGGTCGCCCCCACTAAGGCTCCTGGCATGCTCTGGGCGGTCCCAGGCTTCCCTGAAGGGGCTCCTTTCCTCCCCTGCCCCATCTCCTCTTCACCCCCACTTCCTGTTCCCATAATACAGAGCCCCTAAAGTGTTAACTGCGATGGGTAAAATGGTGCAGCAGATTGCTACAATAAATAATTTACTGATATTTATAAATATTCAAATCAGCCAGCTTCAGAAATCGAATGAAGGGAGGGCCTCGGGAGAAGGGGCCCGTTATGGCATGAATCTCATCACTCCCTCCACAGGCTGGGGAAGGCCAGGGCGGCTCCTGCCAGTTCGGAGTGAGGAAGGGGGGCACCCGGAGCTGCACCTGGGCCCCTTGCCCCCTGATCTCCCTCATCTGCGCAGCTGGGAGAGCTGCTTCCTCCTCACCTGGTCAGGGCCAGGCTCTCCCCTACAGGCAGCCTGGGCTCACGGGGAGAAGGGGCTGCGTGCCCACCGCCGTGGCCCTGGGTCTTGGAGGTGCTTGTCTGGCCAGGGTGGGGGCAGTCCCAGGGGGCTGGGCAGGCCCGGCAGCCCCTCCCCACCCGTGAGTAATGTGTTTTGGGGCCGGTCTGCCTGTCAGCTACCAGGCTCCGGGTGCTTTATGGGCTCTGCTTGGTGGCTCTGAACTCCCTGGTAGGAAATAAAGTTCTCCCTGCGCGTCCCTTCTAAACATTTCACTCAGTGGAAACGGTGTTTAAGAAAAATGAGGACATATTTCTTCCTAAGGATGCAGTATCCCCTTTGGGCGGCCTAATGCCCGCTGTATATCAGGAGGTGGGAAGGCAGGGGCCAGAAGCCAGTCCCCTGGGGTGGGGGTGCACCAGGGCCCTGTCTGTCTGCTGCCGGGCAGCTAGGGAGGCATCGGGCACTGCATGGCCACTCTGGTGGCTGCCCTGGCCCATGGCATCTAGAACTGCATGGCAGCTGGTACTCCCTGGTGTGCCAGGGAGTACTGGACACCTGGTCACCTCAGTGATCCCCAGTTTCCCCTTGTGCTTGCTGTTCTGTCCCCATTTCCAGACAAGGCAACAGAGGCGGCAACGATGGTAACTGCACTGTCACCCAGGTGGTGCTGGAGCCCAACCCCACTGGGCTCTGGTGTCCAAGGTCACAGTCTTAAACCCCACACGTGCCTCCTGCAGTCTTTCAACCGGCCGTCCTGGAGTCTCAGGGCACTGCTGGGAATTTCTACCCTGATACCCTTAATGAACTTGAACTTCAAGGACCATGGGTCCCAGTTTGGGGGCCTTGTGCCTATATCCATTCAACAACATTCTCTGAACAGCTTCCGTAGGCTGCGCCCTGGGCTGAATTCTTTTTGTTTGTTTGGTTTTGGGGTACTGAAGATTAAACCCAGGGCATTCTACCTCCAAGCCACATTCCCAGCTCTTTTTATTTTTTATGTTGAAACAGGGTCTCTCGAAGTTGCCAAGGCTGTCCTTGAATCTGTGATCCTCCTGTCTCAGCCTCCCAAGCCTTGGGCTGAATTCTGAGGCTACAATGTGAGCAAGACAGCAGCCCTGGACCTTACATCACCCTGCTTCCCACAGCGGGCCTATTCAGTTCAGACAAGGGAATGGAGGTGTAAACGTCTTTATAAGAGCCATCGCCGTGGCCACAGGAGCAGTAAGTCTTCAGGCAAGAAAGGGTTGCTGGATATGCACTGCCCCCACAATCCATCCCCAGCTGAACAGTTCCCACCCCTGGCTTCCCCAGCAAGGACCTATCCCTGGGAGAGGGGCCTCCTTCTCGATCCCATCCCCAGCGTGGCGCAGAAGGACCTTGAGTTTTTGCTGGAGGGGGGAAGGGTGGCTGCTGCCTTGGGGTTCTCAGCCAGGTCCCTGGTCCTCCGAGCTGGGGAGTGGGCGGGGCTTGGCCGCTGGGCCCTAGCTTGCCCCCCTTTGTTTATTTATTTATTATGATTTTTTAGTCCAGTTAAAAGGTTTACTATCCAGACGCGTCTAAGTGGCCTCACTTAGCGTAAGTAACTCTATAAATCAGGGGAACTGTTAGCATCCACCGCACAGGCTGGCTATCAATCTCCCCCAGGTCACAGCCAAACAGGAAGGGGAGAAAAAAAGAGAGTTACCACCCAGGGGAGATTTAAAACACACACGCCAAGCAAACGCACACACACTGTGCGTGCCTGTGTGCGAGCACACACCCGGGATCTCTGCATTTGCACGATCATATTATATTCACACACTCACACGTAGAGCGGCCCAGAAACTAGAAATGCTGTGTGTAGTCACAGGACAGAACACACGCAGTTCCTGCAGCCAGAGGGGAGAGAGCCTGAGCGGTGTGTGTGTGGCGGGGTGGGGGGGGGGAGCCCAGGGCCTCGCCATCGGTGTCCAAGCAACCTGCTCCAGGTGAGGGGCTCTGGAGGGCTGCGAAGGGTGAACGCTTGGCCCTCCGCCCTCTCCATGGCCCCTGCCTCTGCAAACCCAAAGGGACCACACTTCTCCCTTTTGTGTGCCCAAGGAGGTGGAACCAAAGAAGAGATGGCAAGGAGACCATGGGCTGCTGCAGGCCACTGCAGCGGGGCAGGTGCCCTGTGTCCATCTGAGCCCTCGCCTCCTGTGCCTCAGGCCCGGCACCAGGCTCAAGAGGGGCAGCACCAGCACCATGTGAGTGGGTGACCGGCCATGGTACAGAAAACTCAGGTGCAAGGCCAGGGGGAGCAGCAGAGCCACCCTCCCAGGGCAGCTGCCCACTGGTGTACTAGGTTCAGCCGGGTGTCCATGTGGCCTGGACGCAGGCTCCCACCCCATCCTGAAAGGCCCCAGACCTAGAAGGCCCTACCAGCTGAGCCGCACCAGGCACCAGGGACTGGAGCGGGGACGCGGCTCTGGCATGTCCTCGGATCTGGGGCAGCCGAGGTAGGAGACCTGCCCGGGCCCACCTCCCCTCCCTGCTCGCCCGGGAGGCCTGCCTGGCTCACCCCCCTGCCTGCCCGCTGCATCTCCCCATGAACTCTATTTCTCTTTCCTCTCTGAAAACAACTGAGCTGTAAATACTGTTTAACCTTCTCCCCCCCTCCCCCCCAGCACCCCCTCCCCTCCGCACTATAAAAACACAAATATGCCATAACTCAGCCGGCCCGGCCGCCCAGCCTCCAACATGCCCCGCGCCCGGGCCTCTCAGGAAGGTCATTACAAACGACTTTCCGATTCACTGCTCCTGAAATAATTTTGTGTATTAAAACCTGAATCTGCACTTTCTGGGGCCGAAAGCCTCGCTTAATTATGGCGGGTGTCCTTGGGACGGACAGTGATCCTTCACTCGGCAGCCCCGCTCCAGCCCTCCACCCGCCAGCCCGCCCCCCTCCCCGGGCCCAATCTGTTTTCAAAGTGTGTCTGTCCTTTATTAAATTGTTTTCTTTTCCACATTATCAGTTGCCATGGAGACCTCATCTCTCGGATTATTTGAATTTCATTATATCTATTGATTTGGGAGCATTTCATCTTTTTTATTGTTTTTCTGTCAATTTTCAAAACGAATAACCATCTAATTTGCGTCAGTGCTGATTATGTTTGTCCCTCAATAGAGGTCGGCAGCTGCGCTGGGGAAACAAATCAATGAAAAACCATCATAAAACTCCCCACTCCAGTCTCCAGGATGTGTGGGTGACATTCCACGCCTGCGAGAGACGCACTCATCAGCTCCAACTTCGGCTACGGCGGCGGCGGCTCCGCGCCACGTCCGCCTCCTTTGGCCTTAATATTTAATTTCGCGATTTGGGGCATTATTAGTGGTGTTTTTATTAGTGCGTGTGCATGTGAGTGTTTGGTGGTGGGCTAGCTGTTTCATTAATTTGTGGGTGAGGCAGGGAAATCCCGGAGGAGGGCAGGGTGGCCGGCGTCGGGGGTGCAGCGGGAAGTGGAGGAAAGTGGGGGACCGCCCAGAGCAGAGGACGGGAGCCTGGGGACCAGGAGGGCCCCGAGGAGAGGCTGGGAAAGGGGGGACCGAGTGGAAGGGAGGAAAAGAGGGAATTCAAATTGCTTACTTTGTTGGTTTTTTTTAAATAATTTATGCAATTTTAAGCATTTATGTATAAATTTTTTAATAAGCCACCCTGGAGCAGGATGGCCATTAACATCCCAACGTCCTTCTGTCCAATGGGCTGGCGGAGAGGATCAATTTCTGAGAGTACTTTCCCTTTTTTATGACATGATAAAATGCTTTTAAAGCAACTTACACAAATATGGAAATTTTTTTTTCTTTTTTTCCGTCCCCTCTCCCTTCCCCTAACAATCTTCTTATTCACCAGGGAGGGGGGTGCATACTCGCATACACACACACACACACACACACCCTGTGCTCACACTCTCTCCTCCTGGGGAGGGGGCTGGCAGGGAGACAGCCCCAGTTCTAACTGGAACTGGCCGCCTGTCCTTCTAACAAGGGCATAAACTTTCATTACCCATGCACGCAGTCAAAGACAATTTAGGGAAACGCGCTGCTTGGAAAAGGAAAACCTCAGCGATTCGCGGCCCATGCCGCCGCCACCATCTGGGGGCTCCCCCTCCAGCTCCCGGGCACCCAGGCCTTCAGCCTCTGGCCCTGTCCGACAGGAGCTGGGGGTGGGGTAGGGATAGCTTCTGGGTGGTGCCTCCGAGGAGAGCTCAGAGTACAAGAGTCTTCCTCTTTGGGTGGACTGGACCATGCTGGCATTGGACAGAGGGTATGTGTGTGTTCATGTGCGCGTATGGGGTGGTCTTGCCCTTCCCTGAGACCCCTTCATTAACACCAGGCATAGGCCCTTCGGGTCGCCATGGGGCTCCTTCCTTTATGCCATTCCAGTGCCTGGAACAGGGAAGAAGCTAGGGTATGTGGAAGGACAGACAGACAGATGGACCAACTGAGGACCAAGCAAGGAAACAGACCCTCACACAACCTGAGGCCCTGGCAAGAACCCCCCCCCCAACACCCGGAGCTGGGAGCAAGGTGCCCCGCCCAGGTATCCCCACGCTGGAAGCAAGTCTGGGGTAGAAGTGCCTCGGGAAGGAGAATCAGGCATTGACTGCCATCACCCCACCCTGGGCCCAAGCCCCAACTCCCTGGGAGAAAGAAGCAGACCTTGTGAGGAGGACAGCAGGGAGCCCGATCCCCAGACTTCAGGGTGTCCCCGGCCTGGCCTCCCAGCTCCTCCTTCTGAGGACAGAGAACACAGACCCTAGGGTAGGCCTTCCCTCCCCCACTCCCCACTGAGGAGGGCCATCTGGGACCCCGTGTGGGGCCTGTGCTCCTCCCCACCTCCCACGGTGGGATGGCGCCCAGCCTTCTGAGACTACACGGAGCACCTGGGCTCTGTCCACTTCCAAATGAAACAGACCTAAACACTGGCCACTTCCAGCAAGTTCCCTCTGCCCTAGGCCGCGGCATCCTCTTCTGCAGCACTGTCTGAAGGGACAATATGGCGACGTGCCTGGCCCAGGGCTGCAGAACACACAGCACCTGCCACTGTGCTCGGGCAGTCTCCTCCCAGGCCACTCCTGCAACCCTGCCTGCTGCTGCCCAGGCCTGGAGAGCGGCCGCTGCCTCTGCTTCCCTATCCCCCAGCCCAACTTTCTTTCTGGGCTTTTGCCTGCCCAGGCCATCAGAGCCTGGCCCTCCTAACCTGGAGCTCCTGGGCCCCTCAGAAGGCACCCCCACTGAGTGAGTGGTGGGTGGGCTGCCCAGGAAGGCCCCACGGCTTAGCTGGACCCTCTGCTGGGGCAGCAAGGGAGCAACTCTGGTGAGGCCAGGCCACCCAAAGCCCTCGATGGGGACGAAGGGGAGCGCCCACCCCTCCTCCTCTGTGCTCAGATCCCCCCCAACTGTCATTAAAATAACAAGTTTCTGTTACAATCTAAACATTCCCACATCGCATAAAGGGTTATATTACACCCGAGTCACTCCCGGCCCATGTTTGCACAGAAAAGCTCACGGCAGGTCCCCCCTCCTGACGAAGTGACTTATTAAAGTTTAAACAGTAATTAACAGAACAATAAAAATAAAGGGATGTTTGGGGAGTCATAGCGCACACAGGGTTTTTGGCAGTGCCAGCAGTTTTTCAGTGCCCTGCGCTGGCAGCAAAATGTGACTGTGAAGCCAGGGGGGACGGAGGACGGCCAGGGCTGGGCCAGGGAAGCCTGAGACCTGAGGGGGAGACTGGCCCAGGCTGGAGGGAAGGGATGAGGGTCAGAGGTAGCAGGGAGGCGCAGTCAGGGGAGAAGGTCTGACGCAGCAGTCACAGCCAGCCAGCTCCGGCAGGGACCCGGCTGGGAGGCAGCGAGTCCCTGGCTGTGTCAAACCTCTCTCCTGCTGCAGTGGCATTAGGAGACCCTGCAGTTGATGACTGCTCGGCCGGAACCCTGCCGCGCTGGGCTTTTCTTCCATAGTTGGGCAGGTACCTCTCCTACCTCTAGCTCTGGTGGCCCGGGTACCCTGAGAACTTTCTTGAGGCCACTGCAGCAGGAACATGAGCAAGGACTCTCCCTGCTCTGGGGGAGGGAGACCAGCCAGCCTAGCTATGTCCAGTCACCTACAGGAGGAAGCACCCCCCTTGCTAGGCCATGTGGACCCCAGGGGCTGGTCAAAGCCAGAGCACCCTGGGACTAGCAGGGCCAGGCCAGTTATCCCCAGCCTCACTTCTTCCCCCCTACAAGTTCTGCTGTGAGCTTCAGATACCTAGCTCTAGGAGAAGAAAGAGAAGGCACCAGAATGTTTAGAGTTTTTTCCTTAAAGTCTTGGGGGCCCGGGGAGAAGGGACAGAAGGGACCTCGGAGGCCACCATGTGTTATTTGGGTAGAGACCAAACCATGCCAGCCAGGTTTGACCTTCAAGGCCCCAGCCTCTTCTTCCCTTTCCTAGACCCCCAATGTTGAGAACGCAGCAGGGGAGAGCACCTGCTGACCTCACGTGCCCAGCGCCATGGCCACTCTCGCTGCCCTTGTCTAACACCGCCCGTCCCTGTTCCTCCTCTCCAAGGAGCCCCTGTGAATCCATGTTCTTTTCTCTGCTTATAGGGTTGGTTCCAAAAAGTGGATTTCAGTAGAGCATCCCGACGCCCTTCTGCAGGAGTCTCCCTCCACCTCTGCACCTCCCATCGCAACCCCGGACCAGCATCAAGCTCAGAAACGAGCTCCGTGCCCTGGGTGAGCGGCCCTCCGTGTCCCAGCAGAACAGGCTGGCAGGAGCAGCTGTGAGCCACAGTGGAGGTGAGCGGGGACAGAGACTCTCTCTCCTCCCATCTCCTGGGTCCTGCGGAGCTGGTGGGCACAAAGGCAGGGACTCCATTTCTAGCTGAGCCCTGTGGCGCCCAGCCGTGTCACCAAGTCTCACCAAGGCCCCTGTGGGCACAGGCAGAAGGGAGTGCAGGGCCCCAAAGACTTCAGGGTCCCCTGGACTCCAGACACATGGAACTGTGCCCCGGGGATGTGGCCTTTTCCTCCCTCTTTCCGGGGCAGAGCTCTTCCGGGGCATCACCCCCCACCCCGAGTTAAGTGACTCATGGGTGGGGGAGAGTGGAGGTTGAGGCAGAGAGAGCTCAAGAAGGGGGCGGGCGTTGCTTCCCAGTCTCCAGCTGCTGCGCAGGGGAGGCAGGCTGGAAGAACGACAGGCGCTCACACTCCCTCACTGCTGCTGCCCCTGGAGGAGGCAGACTGAGTCACCCTGCCCCAGAGCAGAGCCTCGTGGGGGCGGGAGGTTCCCTTGGGCACAGGGGAAGGACTGGTTAAAGGACAAGGCAAAGGGTGTCTGTGTGGTGTCGCAGGGGCAGGCGAGATGGGGCCTTCCAGTGAGTATGCTCCCCCGGGGGCAAGGGCCGGCTGGCTGCTCATTCTAACCTTGTTTCCAGAACCCCCATCCTTCTCCCCTGTCTCAGGGCCGTGGCAAGGAGCCCCAGAGGGCAGCCTGAATCCGTACAGAACTTCAGAACAGGAAGGGGTCCGAGGTCTGAGAGGTGGAGATTTGGTGAAAGCCCTGATCTCTTACTGGTCAGCCATCAGATAGATCAAGGGACCCAATTTCTACTCTGAGCTCCCTGGTGCCCAGCAGACCAAACTGCTCCCCCCTTCCATTTAGAGGACAACTTTCTGCAGCCTTGGAGACGAACTGCCCCAGGGCCCTTGGTTCCCAAATACTGCAAGGGTTCCCTGCTGTGGAGGGCTGGAGCCACACCCTGGTCCACCTGGGCGAGGACTCCAAGAGCCTGAGCTAGGACCTCCAGAGTGCAAGGCCTGGAAGTCAGGCTCCCAAGGGAAGTCCAAGTGGAGGCTGGCCCCGATGCCTGGTTTACCCGCTAGAAACGGGTACGACCTTGTGGCACTCGGAGGTGATCTTCCTCTTGCAGGGACAGAGACCCCCAGACTTGTGAGTTACGCTGTGAAAGGGAGACGGGGCAAACACCGTCATGGGATTAGGGGGGAGGGCAGCAGGTGGCAGAGGGCCCTGAGGATGACATGCTACCCCGCCCTCCCTACAGCCCAGCTCCCCAATCCCCTTGCTGAGGCCAATGGAGAGGACATGAGGGGACTAATTTAGGAGTATTTTTAAAACTGTGGCCCTGGTGGAGGGGTTTAGCAGTTGTCAGCCATCTGGAATAAGGAATTACAATCACCTCCCTAATCCTATATTCCCTAAACCCTAAAGCTGGTTAGAGTGTGAGGGAGAGGCAGCAGGTGGGTGGGGGTGGGGGTCTGTTCCACACAGGGGCAAAGCCCAGGGAGCTGCCCACAGGCTGCCCAGCACCTCCCCTCCCCTCCGGAGGGTGCCTGGGCCGCGACACAGGCTGGAGAGCCCTGCGTGTGGAGCCCACTCCGCTCCCCCACCCGCGCACGCAGCTCTCTCCCCAGGCCGCGCCGGCTCGCGCAGGGGCCGTCAGGTAAATTAGATCTGAAAGCTGACAATTTCTGACCATATTTCCTTGATTATTTCAAACAAATGCACAGCAGCCGCTGTAAGGAGATTAAAGTGACATAAACGTCCCGAGTGGGAGGGGGGAGGGCAGAGGATTCAGGTCACCCCCATCCGTCCCCCGCCTGACAGACGCTCTATCGCTATCCAATCCAATAAAAAATCCCCCCCTTTTGCTTTAATTAATTTTACAGCTAGCTTGCTTAATTACTTTCAATCAAAATCCTCCTGCCATCGCAAAATTAGAGATGGTTGAGCTCCATTAGCCTAAATTCTTCATTTCCATATAGAAAAGAGGCTGCTGCGGAGCCAGCCGGGGCCCCTGGCAGGACAGACGCCCGTCTGCCTGCCCGCTGCCCGCCAGCCCGCTCCCGGCTTCCACTCCGCCGCCTCGGGCCTGCGCATGCAACTCCCTCATCCTCCCTCTCTGCTGCATCTTGGGTGGAGAGGAACCGGGGTGCAGGTGGGGTGCACTCTTCCCTCGGATCCGTGCAGGGACCACAGGGCCGTCTGAACTAAAGGGCCAGCGTGGGCCAGGGCTGGCTGCTGGTGGCAGAGGAAATGGTCTCGTCCAGCCTGGGGTCGCCCTGCCCTGCCGGGATCCCTGGTGCCCTCCGGCCCTCTGCCCCACCCCTCCTGGGGAAGCTCAGTTCTCCGCAGGGTAGGGCACTCCCAGCCTTGGATCGTGGCCTGATCAGTACAGACTCGGAACCAACATCATCCAGGGTTCCCTCTGCTGATTTCTCGACAGAGTCCTTGCCCACTGTCAGAACACCTCCGAGGCCAGCTGTCTCGGGGCTAGAGGCAACATGGCAGCCCCCACAGACTCTGGTGTCCTCTGGGGCCCCCTGCGTGCCCCCCCAGCCCTGGTTCCCAGCCTGCAACAGCTGCTCCTCCACCCCCAGCCTGGGTGGGGTGGGGGCGGGTCTGGGCTCCGTCCACATCCTGGGCCTGCACTGGCTCCCTTCTCCTCCCCTCCACCTGCCGCATCGCGCATCCCGCATCCCCCACCCCAGCTCTGGAAGCTCCACTTCAGGTTTTCCATGCTACAGCCCCGAGTGTCACCACAGGGTCCAGCCCAACCTGGGCTCCAGCTGATTAAGGATCTGCAACAGGATGTAGGGATTACAGTAAAACCTGGCTCCGGATCTACAGGGCAGCAGGCCAAGTGCTGGCTCTGGACTCTCTCCCCTCCCCTTCCACCTCCCCCCTGCCCAGCTGCCAAGTGAGGCGGGGAGGCTAAGCCTCCCAGCCCTTGGGCAGGGGGAGGGGAGGGGACCCAGCTAGACTCCAGGAAGTAGGTGACAAGTAGTGGCATTAAGGGACCCAGGCCAAGCTTGGATGAAAGACAGGGCTGGGGTAGAATGGGTTATGGCTGAAGTCTGCCCTGGACCCATTTTGCTGCTCTGGGGACAGGAGGCCAACCCCATCCTCCCCAGGGAACCAGTGTGGAAGTAGGGTATGCCATGCCTGCCCTGGGCAAGGGCTCCAAAGGCCAAGGCCTCAGGAGAGCTCCAGGGCTATGGCTGAATGGCCCTGGTATCTGAGGGCTGCTCAAGGTGGGCAGGGGGCTGAACCTGGCCCTGCTCTGAGGGGTTAACACAACCCTTCTCTTCCTGGTTTGACGGAGTTTCTCAACTCTAACCTGAGCAGCCCCTGGCACAGCCACCTCTGGCCCCCGGTCTTGGGGAGGTCAGATCTATGAAGAATGGCAAGCAGCGCCCAGCGTCTTGCATGCCACAGACAGCACGGAGGACAGGCACGCCCTGAGGTTGGCGGATGATGAGGGAGGCTCAGGGGCCACATGCCTGTAACCCCAGTGCTTGGGAGGCTGAGACAGGATTGTATGTTTGAGGCCAGCCTCAGCAACTTAGGGAGATCCTCTGCAACTTAGTGAGGCCCTGTTTCAAGATAGAATAAAACAAAATAGGGCTGGGGTTGTAGCGTAGAGGTAGAATGTCCCTGGTTCAATTCCCAGTACTAAATGAATGACTATATGCAGATAGACACGAGGCCCTGCTCCTCCTCTCCACACAGGCCTGAGCTCTCTCCTCCCCCCTCATCAGTGAGGCACTGTGAGGTCACAGGCAGTGGCAGCCCCAGTCAGTGAATACCTACTAACCTCTGGGCACATTCTTTACACTACAGTAGGGCTCTCCCCATTGGTAAAACGGTACTGATGTCTGGGGGCAGGTGGAGGCACAAGGGCAGATGGAAGGGCAAGTTTGGGGTCAGGTACCCAGAGATCAAAGGGCACAGCCACAGTGGGGTGGCACAGCCCCAACTCTACTCCCTGCCAGGCGGCACCTATGGAGGAGCAGGCCTTTGGACACTGTCCCTGGGTGGACACAGGTCCCTCAACTCTGGGCCTGGCTAGCCTTCTGTGCATCCTTCAGGTCCAAGCTGCAAGGTCACTTCCTCTGGGAAGCCCGCTGGATCACCTCTCCCTCTGTCTGTGCCCGCTCCTCTGTCATAACTCCTCTTGTTATCCTGCCGCCTCGATAGACTGCTAGATCTGTGGGACAGGACCACTGTTTAGCACAGCGTCTGGCCCAGTAAATATTTACTGAATGAACACAGAAAACTAAGTGCTTCTCAAGTTCACTAGGGCAGAGCGGGGATCCAGGGCGTGGCCTGACTTCTATACCAAGCCCCGTGGGGCTCTAAGGACCTTTTCTGTCTGTCAGGATAGGGACTCCTTGGTAGGACTGAGTTGGAACCCCACGGGTCTCTTGCCCTCTGGAGCCTCACGCTCACCCCCAAATGCCCTTCGCAGGGCTCTGCCCAGAGAACAAAGGAGGCCCCAGTTGTTCCGACATTTCTCTGTGAGAGGAACAACTGTTGCCGGCCAGTCCCTTTCTGAATAAATCCAGCAACTGTTTGCATGAAGTGCAACTCTCTCCCTCCACCTCCTGTCCTTGTCCCAAAAAGGAGAAAAGAGGATTGAAAAAAAGATGGGGGAAAATCCCATACCAAGTCCCTCAATCTCCCTACACCCGCTCTAAAGTCGGTCTGGAAATCTTATGAGCACAAAGAGGGCACAGGCACAGCCACCTGCTGTCCCGGACAACTGGGGCAGCCGCAGCGAAGGGAGAGGCTGTGAGATCAGGACCCAAAAAAAGGAGGCGAGAGAGTGAAGGACGGAGGGCAGGCAAGGGGGACAGAAGGGGCAACAGGAAGGATCCGAGAAGAGGGAGTCGGGAGGGCTGCAGCCACCAGGCCCTGCAGGTGCAAAGGCTGTGAGGATGGGGGGAAAGAGAGGACCCCTGGCGACCAGGGGGGAGGGGGTGGCAGGGGTTACGAGGTGGGGGGCCAGTGGATGTGATGGGGGAGGCCACAGTGGGAGAGAAGTTGACTGGGGAAGAGGGAGCGAGGTCTATTAAAAACCTCTCAGTGCATAACACAAAATGTCAGGGTTTATAGCTTCATTCTTGGCTTTGCCGGGACTGAGAACCCTGAACAGAAATGTCACCGCTTGTCATGTTTAATCACCTGCTGTTTGTTAACACCTTCCCTGCAAGGAGCCTGTCTCGATCTGCCCCTGGGCCCCTGAGGGACCCGGAAACAGAAAACAGCCCTGGCTCCTTCTTTGGGCTCTTGGACCCGTCTGGGGCTCCTGAGGGAGGAGCTCCCTTCTCAGCAGGCAGGCCAGGGGAAGGGCCCACAGGGTCCTCTGTGGGATGGCAACCTGGCTGGCTTGGAAAGGTGGGCATGGCATGGTGGAGGCGGGCACTCCTGGGCTGACTGCCCATCTCCAGCCCTCCAGGCCTGTCTGTCATTCTGTCTCTCCCACCCACTGCCCAAGCCTGGGGTCAGAGAAGATATAAAGGAGGGACGCTTGGATCACCACAGCCTGGAGTTCGCCAATCTGTCTGCTTGAACAGCAACTGCCACATCCTCTGTTCAAAGCCACCCTCCTCCCCATTACGATCTGGATCGCACCATCTGTGGTTCTGGCTTGGCTCCCTCCCTGAGCATGCTTCCCCGGGGTTGTTTAGACTAGGAATTCTCAGCCCTACTGCTCCCAAACTCCTTCCCCTGGGCTGAGGGGAGGCATGGGGTACAAGGGTGGATCGGCCACTCAAGCAGTATACATTTCCCCAAGAACAGTAGGCTCGTCCCCACCTCAGCAGTCACAGCATAGTGGACTCTGGGAAAGCAGTCGGAACCTCTCTCAGACTCCACCCAAGCCAAGAGCAGAGCGAACTTAGTACTTAGCTTCTGGCTCAGGCCCCACTTGGGGAAAGCTGTCTGCAGAGCAGCAAGGTTACCTTGCGCTGTTCCCGAGGTGGCCCCGTTACTTACAGAGGTCAGAGGGGCTCCCAGCTCTTGAGCTGAGCAGGAGTGGTCTCCCAGGGAGTCAGGAACTGTCCCCATCGTCCCTTCCCCAACGTCTCTGCTTTCACAGAAACATCTCGCACAAGCATGCACCTGTGGACCTGGCTCTTGGGATTGTGCCCGCTCATTCAGATGTGTCCCAAAGTGCCCTGTCCAGCCTGCTCACTTCACTTCACCAGAGAGACGTCGGAGTGTCCCGCTCCTGCAGAGAGGGGGCACCCCTTTCTCAGATGAGGCCTTTGGTAAAGGAGGCTTTCGACTGGGCACAGTGGTACATGCTTGTAATCCTAGTACTTGGGAGGCTGCTACAGGAGGATCACAGGTTTGAGGCCAGACTCAGGAACTTAGAGAGACCCTCAGTAATTTTATTGAGACCTTGTTTCAAAATAAAAAAATAAAATAGGGGCCAGCGGTGTAGCTCAGTGGTAGAACACCCCTGGGTTCAATCTTCAGTACAAAAACCAGATAGATTGTAGATAGATAGATAGATAGATAGATAGATAGACAGACAGACAGACAGACAGAAAAGGAGGCTTTCTCTGAGTGTTTCTGCACCAGCCACTACACTGCAGGCAAGGCTCAGGGAGGTGTCCACAGATGGCAGGTGAGATATACGTGGGGCTAGAGACATTCAGTACGTGCAGCACAGTAAATGCAGCACAGTAAATGCCCAGCGCTGGAAGCCTTGTATTCTACACACTCAGCGTTGCCATGCAGTCCAGTCCCCAGGGAAGACCGTTTCAGCCGTGTCCCCCTGGGAGGGATGCCCTACACTGTGTCTGTCTCTCAGCATTTGGGAACAAACCCAGCAGTATTTCTGGACCTCCTATTTCTCCACCTGTGCTTGCTTCCTCCTCCTTCTTCTTTTTTTTTTTTTCCCTCCCCTTTGCAGTGCTGGGAATCGAACCCAGGGCCTTGTACACGCTAAGCGCACACTCTTACCATCGACCTACACCTGCAGCCCCCAACCTGTGAAACAGGACAATTCCTTGTCTAACTCCGAGGGAAGTGATGAGGAGAGAGGCATGTTGGGTGTGGCATTAGCTGAATCTCCCAGAAAGATGCTGGGTGAACTCATAGAAGGGAGGGTTGAGAGTGGTCCATTCTTCTTCAAAAGCCCTGCTCTGGCTATGAGCCGCGGAGGCAGAGGGCTGTGTCCAGGGGGTAAGGTCACAGCTGCAAGCCCTTTCCTGGGCCTGTGGGGTTTCCAGCACCCTGTCTGCCTGAAAGCCCACCGGAGGGCACGTCACCTAGCTCAACGCAGCAGCCCACGGAGTGAGCCGTGGTTAGGGCAGGCGGTCTCAGGTGGAAGTCACCCCTCCTGGATGGACACATTCAGTGGACATGCCCCAGCTCTCCAGAACCCTAAGGGAAGGACCAGCTCAAGCAGCCCCACCCTCTGGCCTCTCAAGAGGACTGATCAACGACCTCACTTTGCCTGGGACAGAGGGAATTCGCAGGATGTGGCTCTTTCCAGTCCTGGGCAAGCTGGGGTGGCTGGACACCAGGCTGCTGATGACACTGTCTTGACAGAGACTCTGCCCAGAGTCTGTGCAGTCCTTGCCTGAGGTCTCTCCTTCCCAAGGAACTGATGACAGGCCTTCTCATGCACATGGGAGGTCAGACCCGAGCCTCCCCTGCTGAGGGGGGGCAGTTTAAAAGCTCGTCCCTGTCTTTCAGGGCACATGTGGAATGCATCCTCACCTAAGCAGGGCATGGTAAAAGGAACTCAGGGGCAGGGCCTGGCTGGGGGCGTGGGAGCCTCGGGGTCTGGAGATGGTGGGCCTGAGACCTCGGATTTATCAGATGAGCGCAGCCTCCCAGCCAGGCCCCCTGCCATAATCCTTTCATTAATTTACTATTAGATGGGAAATTACTCCTCACCCAGGAATATAAGTTTTCATCTTATTTTAAGTTGGATTCTTAAAGTAATTACGAGGCATCTGGCGATGACTTCACCGCACAGCCAGGCCCTGGAGGGGAGCAGAGCAGCCCTGAAGCTGCACAGGCCCCACTCCAGCCCCAGCCCCGAAGGGAGTCGCAGAAGAGGAGCCCCAGCCCCGGCCCGGGAGGGCAGCGGGCACTCTGTACTCTCTGAAATTTGCTGTTTGCGGAGAAGCTCCTTCTAGCACCACCTGCCCCCGAACCCGCTGGTGACAGTTGCCGAAAGCCTCGGCAGCTGGTGCCGCGGGAGCATTTTCTATTTTTAATTGTTTGATCGGAATATTAACTCATCTAGGCCTGTTCCCAAGGCACAGTCCCCAGCCAAAGGGTTTCCCCACTTCCCATACCTTCTCTCTCCCCTCTTGAGTCAGAATCAACTTTGATATTAATAATTGGAGACACGGGCCTCTGTGCCTGTGTAAGGGATCACAGCATGGGAGAGAAAAAGAAAGCGGGCTCCGCACCCACCCGAGAAGCCCAGAGCAGGCCTCAGCCCTCTCTGCTCTGTGCCATGCTCTGATGCCAGGGGCTCCCAGCAAGGGCACGGAGGGTGCACTGGGAGGCCTGGGCCCAGCGCCTGGGAGGCTGATTTTACTGCAACGTTTCAGCTTCTACTTATGAGAGGGAGTCCCCGGGAGAACTGACCAGCAACTCTTCTGGGGACCACTACCACGGACTCCCGGCCTGGCCCCAACGGGCAAGTCACACAACCCACCCAGCCTGAGCTGCGTCTCGCTTGGGCTTGGGACAGACCCCACTGCTGGGGACAAATGTGGCCCTCTGCCCTCACCTGACCCCTTCCCAGGGAGGGATCCCCGCCCAGCACAGGGGCACCAGGAGCCCTCCTCTCCCCGTGTGCCCTGGGCCCCGCTGCTGCGCTCTTCCCTCTCAAGGTCACAGGGCCGTCCTCGCCAGGAGTATTTACTCACCAGACTGGCCCTGTTAGCAGCACTCACCACAAATATGCTTTCTGATAAAGTTGGCAGAAAAAAAATTCTAGAGCTCAAAACAATGTCAGAAATCACTCCCACCCCCACCCAGCGAGGGCGAGGTAGGGCCTGGAAACAGGTCACACAACCAGCTAGGGACAGTCCTGGGGAAGCTTTTGTCATTCTCGCTCTCCTGTTTTGCTCCTTCGTGTTTCACCTCCAAGGTACAGCTGTTGTCCAGGGGAGCAGGGGCCGGGGACAGTCTAAGCTGAGTACGAGGTCTGGGGAGCAGTCTTCCTGGGGCCTGTACCTCACTGCTCCCTGGGCCGTCTCACCTCACTGCGCCCCCTCCCCCGCCCCGTCCTCCCTCTGTGCACATGGGCTTTAATGTTTTTATTACCTGTTTGACTCGCTGCCTTATTGCTTCTCCCCTTAATGGGGCCGTAACCGTGGAAACGAGGAATAAACGGCCACCAGAAAATGAGATGATTAAACAGGTCACCCTGGCAAAACAAACTCAGCCAAGGAACCTCTTGGGGGTGGGGAAGGTAGGCTCCCCCTCCCCCACCCAGGGCCAGAAGGCCTGAACCAGAGCCAGAGCACAAGTCCCAGGAAGGACTGGGGCAGGTACAGTGGGGCGCCCCCTGCTGGGCAGTGGAATACCGAGTCAATCCTCCTCTGGCTACCAGGGCACCCTGGCTTGCTGTGGCCTTGGGCTCCTGGGCTTCAGGGGTAGCAGAGAGGGAGGCACTCTTCAGAGGAGACATGGCAATCACAGAGAGGATGCACCTCCCAGTGACACACTTCCAGCAGGCTCTCCCTGCCGGCCTCCTGGATGCTCCGCCTTCCCCCTGCACTGGGGGTCCCTCACCTCAGGCTCTGCCTGGCTTCTCCAGCCTCCTGCTCTCCTGCAGCATGTTCCCTCCAAGGGGCCCCCTTAGTTCAAGGACAAAACCCTTTAAGAAGAGCAAAACTCAGGCCAGGCGTGGTGGTGCATGCCTATGATCCTAGTACTTTGGAGGCTGAGATAGGAGGATCACAGATTTGAAGCCAGCCTCAGCAACTTAGCAAGACCTGCAGCAACTTGGCTAGAGATTCTTGTTTTAAAACAAGATTAATAAATAGGGCTGGGGGTGTGACGCAGAGGTAGAATACTCCTGGATTCAATAACCAATACCAAAAACAAATAAAACAGATAAGCAAAACAAACAAACAAACTTGGGCAGGTGCCCTCTGGGAATCCCTTGTCTTTGGAACCACAAAATGGGTCTATCTGCTCTTCTTTATCTCTCCCAGAGCCAGGCAGTAACCGGCCTTGCCCAGAAGGCAGCAAGAATGGGCCTTCTTGGCGTCAGGAAGGGCTCTCAGTCGCTAAGCACCTGTGGCTCTGGCAGAACCAGGGGCCTAGAAGAGCCCCCAGAAGGCAGGCCCGAGGGACAGATCCCACACGCAGCTCGGAGCCGGAACTCCATGGGTGGGGCAGAAGTCTGAAGCCCTGGCATCTGGGCTGCGCCCCCGCAGGAGCCCACGGCCCTCTTTTGGGCTCACTGCCTGTACTGGGCAGGGTCACGGCCTAGAAAGAACAGGCATGCTGCAGTGAGGTCTGCTCGGCAAGAGGGGAGCCCCAGGGAGGTGGAGATGGGCCGGGGAGGGGCAGAGGAGAGCCCAGAGCCTGCTGGCCACTGCCTTCCTGTCCTCACACAGTTCTTGAGCTGAAACCTGGACCCCAGGGAATTAGGCCATATCTGCTGCCTTCCTCCTTCTGCCCCCACTGCGAAGCTAGCTGGGCACTGGGGGAGGACGCACATCCATCAGTGGATCGCGCCAGCACTTACAGCAGGGAGGCCTGAGCCAGGGCCCATGCAGAGCCTTGGGAGGAGGGAGCAGTGCACTGGCTGACGGTCACCATTGGGAGCAGGTAGAAGAAAACAAGGCCGCTGGCCTTGGCCTCCCAGGGACCAGAGTAGACCAGTATGCGAGCAGCCCTGGCACACCAATGCCACAAGTATAACCAGATCCTCAGAGCTGTAGGCCCCCAGCGGGCCTCTTATCTCTTCCCAGGGGCAACTGGGTGTGAGCCTGGCAAGGTGGGGAGCAGGGAAGGCGAGTGGCAAGGGCTTGCCGGAGCGGCGTGGCCTGGCCGAAAGGTAGAAGATGTGGTTGAGCGATGGGGGAAATCTAGTGGGAGGTGCGGGTGTCCAGAGAGGAGGCCCCTAAGGCTAGTCATTCAAAGCTCCTGTCCCCTCTGCCTGTGTGACAGGAACCAAGCAGGCCTGCACACGTGGGGGGACCGGGCAGCCTGTGTCTCTGTACCTCTACAGCAGCAGCGCCCCAGAGGCCCAGGGAACTGCAGCCCTACCGCCTCTCCCCTGAGGGGCCACGAGCCTGAGGTGCACGTCTATGTCAGACAGCCAGACGGGTGAGCGCTGGACCGCCGGGTGCCTTTCACAAGCCACCCAGGGAGGCTGTCAGCCCCTGCTCTGCTCTCAGGGTCACCCTCCTCCACTTCAGCGCCTTCCTACTCTGCTGGACCCTGGCCCAGCCACCCCAAACGGCTGCTGCTTGCTCTGGGGACCCACGGACGTAATTACTACAGAGCAACTTCCTTCCCTCTCTAAAGGTGGAACCAGGAGAAGGAAAAGGAGGAGGAAGAAGAAGAAGAAGAAGAGGAGGGGAAACTGGAGGGGAGGAAGAAATAGCTGTGGCAGCAGCACCCAGGGTGGTCAAGGTTAAAAAACTAGCACCGGAGCCAGGTGTGATGGTGCACACCTGTAATCCCAGTACTTGAGAGGCTGAGACAGGAGGATCGAGGGTTCAAGGCCAGCCTCAGCTACTTAGTGAGGCACTCTGCAACTTAGTGAGACCCTATTTCAAATTAAAGAATAAAAAATAGAGCCAGGTGTGGTGGCGCATGCTTGTAATCCCAGCATTTGGGAGGCTGAGATCAGAGGATCAGGGTTTGTGGCCAGTCTCAGCTTACTTAGTGAGGCCCTCCGCAACTTAGTGAGACCCTGTTTCAAAATAAAAAATACAAAATAGAGCTGGGGGTGTAGCTCAGAGGTAGAATGTCCCTGAGTTCAATCCCCAGTACTGCAAAAAAAAAAAAAAAAAAAAAAGAGGTAGAATGTCCCTGGGTTCAATCTCCAGGACTACAATAAATAAATAAATAAATAAATAAATAAATAAATAAATAAATAAATAAATACTTAGCACCAGAGCCAGGCATAGTGGTGCATGCCTGTAATCCCAGTACTTGGAAGGCTGAGACAAGAGGATTGCAGATTCAAAGCCAGCCTCAGCAATTTAGCGAAGCCCTCTGCAACTAGACTGTTTCCAAATAAAAACTAAAATAGGGCTGAGGGTATAGCTCAGAGGTAGAATACCCCTGGGTTCAATCCCCAATACCACAAAAATAAGTAAGTAAGTAAGTAAGTAAGTAAGTAAGTAAGTAAGTAAATAAATAAATACCAGCACTGGAGCCAGGCATGGTGACGTGGTCTTGCAACCCCAGTATTTGGGAGACTGAGACAAAAGGATCGCAGGTTCACAGCCAGCCTCAGCAACTTAGGCTCTCGGCAACTTAGTAAGACTCGGTTTCAAAAAACCACAAAAAACAAAAACACAACCTAGCACCACGAGGGTGGGTGGTTAGACAAGAAACCTTGGGGCCTGGGGCAAGATGGCCATCCCCCGTAGGGAAGGGGGGCAGCTCGAGAGGGCCACTGGAAGGGTGGGAACACACCATTAACCCCGTAAGGTCCAGGGAGAAGAGCTGGTGGGGCCAAGAGCCTTCCGACCCCGCCCGATCCCCTGCCTGGGCCGCGGGGAGGGACTTGAGCCAGGGCAGCAGCTTTAATGAGAAGATGCTGCTGCGTGACTCAGCCCTCCGAAGGTGCCTCCATTTATTTTATTTTTCCATCATAAAAACCCAAGCTGCAACTCAGCCAGATTCGCTGGCTGTGGGGGTGGGGACGTTGGCAGTGCCGAAGGCCAGGGCTGGGAGAGAGGTCTGGCTGACACCAGCCCCTGCCTGGCTTGGAGAGAAGAGCTGATGGGTTCCCCTGGCCGGTTCCTAGCAGGGAACAAGGGCCTGGGGTGGGATCTCTCTAGGAACCTTTCTAGACCTGCCCTCTGTGCCTCCTGCAAGAGGAGAAGGGCTATGCTGGGCCTGTCACCCTGCCTTCTTGCCGTCTTGTAACTAGTGTCAGAGCTGGCTCAAGGCCACCTCACAGTCCAGAGCTGCCAGTCTCAAATGCTTTTTATTTTGTGTGTGTGGGGTGTGTGTGTGTGTGTATGTGCTTGAGCTTGAATCCAGGAATGCTCTACCACTGAGCCACATCCCCAACCCTTTTTTTTTAATTTTTAATTTTTTTGCAGTACTGGGGATTGAACTCAGGGGCATCTACCTCCGAGCTACACCCTCAGTCCTATTTTTTATTCTTTATTTTGAAACAGAGTCTCACTAAGTTACAGAGGGCCTCACTAGGTAGCTGAGGCTGGCCTCGAACCCGAACCTGGATCCTCCTGTCTCAGCCTTCCAAGTACTGGATTACAAGCGTGTGCCACCATGCCCAGCTCCCCAACCTTTTTTTTTTTTTTTTTTTTTTTTTTTTTTGTGGTACTGGGGTTTGAACCCAGGGGCATTCTACCTCTGAGCTACACCTCCAGCACTATTTTTTATTCTTTATTTTAAAACAGGGTCTCACTAAGTTGCAGAGGCTGACCGCGAACCTGGATCCTCCAGTCTCAGTCTCCCAAGTACTGGGATTACAAGCGTGCGCCACCATGCCCAGCTTCCCAACCCTTTTTAAATTTTATTTTGAGACAGCATCTCACTGAGTTGCCCAGGCTGGCCTCGAACTTATGATCCTCTTGACTCAGCCCTCAAGTTGCTGGGATCACATGCATAAACCACCGTGCTCTGCTCATGTGCTTTCTATCAAAGATAAGGTCTAACTGATGTGCTTCTCACCTCATCCTTTCGACTCTTTCCCCGAGCCTGCCCCACTCAACAAAATGAAGTTGGGAGTCAGAGCCAAAGACCTTAAAGGTCATCTAATGCTCAAGCCCCTCCCAGCGCCACTGTGTGGTGCACAGCCAGCCTGTCTGAATGGTACCAGGAAACTCACTACTTCCAACACAGCCCATTCTGCACCTGCCAAGATGGCACCAGAGCGCCTACCCCCTGCAACAGACTGGCAAAACCGGTGCCCAACCTGACTGCAGGGGTTGGCCCCAGCGTGGACTGGTTGAGTGGGTATATCTGGCCAAGTACAGGCTGGGGGCAGGAAGATTGAGGGCAGCGTGCTCTACCCCAGGCCCAGCATGAAACCCCTTCCTCCAGAAACACAGTAAGACCCTTCCCAACCCCTGGGATAGGCAGGGCGTAACCCGAGCTAAGGCGGTTCCTGGAAGCTTCTAGTTTTAGTGAGGCCGTAGACCATGGTTCACAGGAGCTCTGTGAGTGTGGGGAGGTGGGAAGACAGGGCAAGTCAAGCTCTTTGCTTCCTGGGGTCAGATACCACCTGGGATACCATCCCTTCTGCTCCTGCCTGCAGGCTGTGTGCCCTCGAGTCTGTGGGTACTAGAAAATCCCATAAGAACCAGACTAAAGAGCCTGCCTCGTCCAGCTTTCCTGATCCCACCCTGGCTGGGTCAGTATGCAATGAAGAGGGGGGTCTGCCTACAAGGCAAGGGGGTGCCATCCTGGAGCTCCAGCAAGGGCAAGAAACAGGCCTAGCTCAGAGGGTGACACTGATTTCCCCCCAATGACTCGCCCACTTTATGTGGTTTTTGCCACAGTGCCACGTGGGCAGGGCTACCCCTCACCAGGCCTCTGTGCTCTGCCACCATCCCTTTGAATTTGCTTTCTGGCCAGTCTGGGCCTTTACTCAGCAGAGCCTCCCCTCCTCCAGCTCCCTTTGGGAAAGTGGGGCGCTATGGGCAGAGCCCAGACAACCAAGGATAAGTCCCTTCTCCAGGCTCTCCTGCGTGTCCAAGCCATTCTCACCCTGACTTCCAGTTGTGTTCAGGCCCAAGAATCGGCCTGGTGGGGCCTTAATCCTGGGGAGCTTCCCAACTGCAGGATGGATTTACCTGCCTCTGAAAGCTTCCTCCCGCCCCTCCCCCTCCCGGCACCCTCCCCCAGGGAAATCACTCTAAAAGGGCCTAATGGAACTATGTCCTCCTCTCTTCCTCTCTCCTCCCTCCCTCCCTCTCTCCTTTTTTTTTTTTTTTATTAGCATTTGTGGAATTTATTCCCAAACTCTCCTAATCTTCCGTACACAACCATTTGATTTGCATAACCCAACCCCCTCTCATAAAAACTGGCTGCTAGTTTAATTAAAAAATGTAAATTTGCTGTCATCTCGGGGCCTGGTGAATTAGGACGACATCGGCATTTTTTATTGCTAAAGACGTCCAGATTGATCCAGCCCTTGGCTGAACTATGGTGGGAGAAACGGGGTGCACATGGCCCTGAGGGTCTTGAGGTCTTGCTGTCCCTTCCTAAGAAGCCTCGATTTTCTTGTCACCGAATTACTTTAGGGCCGGAGCACTTTAGGACTTAGATGTTGTCCTGGGCTGGAGGGGACACTAACCATGATCTCGCCCTTGTGCTGACAATCCTTGGGGCCTGTGTCTCCAGCCTTGCCCTGTGCTAAGAGGCCTCCTCCGAAGCTGCCCATGCAGTCCTCCAAGGAAGAGAGCGCGGCACTGCATTGGCACTGAGCCCCGGCCAGGTCCAAGGCCTGGGTCCCTTGCGTGTTCTGGAGGTCAGAGGTCAAGGAAGAAGCTCTGAGCTCCTGAAGACAAGTGTAGAGTCTGCTCAGAGACTGCTCAGAAGGCTAGCTCTCAAAGTCCCCATCTGCTTCCCTTTTTTGGTGAAGTGAGGAAAAAGTACTTTTCTTCTGAAGTTCTGAGATTAAGTGAAACTTCCAAGTTCAGAGAAGAGGCCAAGATGGTATCGCCAGATGACTTCTCCAGGAAACAGAACTTTGACACCCTGGACCTCCCCTCTCTGCGTGGCCAGAGTCCAGGCCCGGGTCCCACTGGGAGTGCCCTGCTTCAGCTGACCTCTGGAACCTTTCTGGCTTCTAGGAAAAGTTTCCAGGGCCTGTCCCTGGAGTGCTGAAAGAAGCAAGTCTCCTTAAGGCTCCAGGAGACGCCCCAAGAAGCACCCCAGGAGACTCTGCCACTTGCCTCCAGCCAGCCCATTGGGATACCCCAGATTACGGGCTGCAGAGTGGTACCCCCATGGCAGCCTGGGAGGGCCTGGCATGGCAGGAGGATTGGCACCAGCTCCAGTTGGCACCCAAGTTAGGAGGAGGAAGACAGGAGGGCTTGCCTTCCAGCTGAGTAACCTGGGTCCCCAGTGCCCGCCCACAGCAGAGGCTTGCCGGCACCAGGTAGGGGGCGGTGCCAAAAAGCCCTGCCCATCTCTGAGGTCTGCTCCTGGGCTGGGATGGGTGGGGGCCCCATTTCTGAAGAAAGGGGGTGGGGCCTGAGAGGGAGGTGATGAGACACCTGATTAGAGGTGGGGGCAGGCTGGTTCTTTGTGGGTGTGGAAGGCAGGGAGGGGCAGGGTGGTGGCCGTGGCCCAAGACACCTTCATATGTTTGCCCAGCAGGGGGCGTCACACCTTTCCTGGGCACAGAGGCCCTTAGGACCTCCACAGCCCAGAAGCCAAGATTACACCTGTTGCGACACAGTCTAAACACTCTGTGAAGGGCCCCCTATCCCACAACACACACCCCTAGAGTGGGTCACTGTGCCACCTACCCTGCCCTCCCCCAGTGCTGCCTACTCCCCTCTCTGCCTACTCCCCTCTGACCTCAGAGGGTCAGATGTCAGCTCTTGAGTCCCAAGGGACAATGCCATGAACTTGGGCCTCTCATCAACAAGTCTCAGGCCAACTCGGTCACCAAAACCACCGTTCTTTCTATAATTGAAAAGGAAGGGTTCAGAGATCAGTCCCAATGAGCTATCAACCTGTTTGTTTCTTTTAAGACATTTAGGAAGAAGAGAGCTGCTTTTGATGACCTAGGATGTGAGAGTCCTGCTCAAAACTTGGTTTCCTCGGAAGCCCAAAGAGCTTAAGGCAAACCTCACTGGGCTCAGGTTGGAATCCCAAATGGGAAAGAGAATTACTCAATAAAATTAGATCAAACCCAACAAGACACCAAATTCTCAGGATAAACTCCTGCCCTGGCCACTGGTGTGCTACCTGAAGCCAGGCCCAAGGCCCATACCAGAACCCCCGGACTCAGATGCCTAAGTTCAGTGCTTGGTCTGGTCCATCACCAACTTCTAAGGTGCCAGCTAAAAGGGGGGGCTGGGACAGAGTCCTGGGCCCCTCACTTTGAACTGATAACAGCTGCCTCAGCCCACAGATTCTCAGGTGAAAAACACTCATTAGCCATAATAAGCAGCTTGATCATCCGACACAGCCTTGTCCCAAATAAATTAAATTCCTTTACCTTGAGACAGTCGCCCCGAAACCAGACTAACCACCTTTCCCAACAGGACGCTGCTTTCAAAAACTAAACCACCCCCCACTAAAAAAAATAAAAACACACACCCCATAGCCAGACGCACAGAGATCTTTTGCGGAGGGACGAAAAAAAAAAAAAATACGGAGCCACACAAAAAACACGGAGAACAAAAACCCCCACAAAAACCCCCTAAATCCTCTCTGGGTGCCCCCCAGCTCCCTGTCCTCTCGGTTCTTTCATAATGACAAGCATCAAATTAGTCACAGTCTCTAGGCAAGTAACAAATAATAACAACAATATCGCCGTCCAGAAAGCAGGGCGGGCAGGGGCGGCGGCCCCGACCCTCGGCGCAGGCCGGCCGGCACCCAGCCTCCGCTGTTCGCTGATTGGGCTAAAAAAGCCTAACTTCCGTAAAAGAACCGAAAGAAAAGTGAAAGAGCCTCCCGTGGGTTCCCACCGGCCGTACCTGTTCCAAGATCCATCCTCCGCTCCTTGGTCCCAAACTCTTCGGGGAACGCCACGAAAAAGAAGAACAGGGGAGAAAAAGAAGGTGTTGAGTGTCTGGCCGGCCCCGGCGCCCGCCCGCCCGCCCGCCGCGCCCCCCTCCCCGCCCGATCGGGCGCATCCCGGGCCGGGGGCGCCCGCCCGCCCGGCCCCCAAACTTTGCTCCGCGCCTCCCGGGCCGGCTCCCACGCTCCGGCCGCCGCGCGCTCCCGCGGCCCCGACTCCCAGCACTCCAGCCGAGCTGCCGGCGGCCGCGGCGCGGGGGAGGCCGCGCGGCCCGGGAGCCAGCCCGCCGCCCTGTCCCGTTCCGGCCCGGCCCGGCCCGCCGCCCCCACCGGGGTCCCCGCCGCGCGCCCGGCCCGGCCCTCCCCCGGCCCGCTGCCGGTACTCACCATAGTCGGAGAGTCGAAAGCCGAATTCACTTAAATAATCAACTTTCATAATACTTAATTAATGCCTAATTGCAACTGATTACTCCCCGAATAACAAGTTGTTTTAAAACCCTGATGTCATTGCTCCTGACGGTAACACTCGGGGTAACAGTTTGGCAGCAGGGCGCGCGCGGGCGGGAGCGGCCGGGGCGCTGCCAGGCGCCGAGGTGATTGGCAGGGCGGCCGCGGCGCCGCCTCCTCGCTCGGCCCGGCCCGGCCCGCGCGGCTCCGGCAGGTGAAAGATCAGCGCTCGGCCCGCCCGCCCGCCCGCCCGCCTCGCCGAGGTGCCGAAGTGCCGAAGTGAATGGGCTCGCGCTCGCCCGCGCCGCGCGCACGCGCACGCGCGCCCCCTCACGCGTGTGCGCGCGCGCGCCCCTCGCGCACCGAGGGCTCGGGCGGCCGGTGGCCTCGCCGGCTCCGCGGTTCCCCCAAACCTTGGACTTCGGGAGGAAGGGGGGCGGGGACTCCGCGCTCGGGGCTGGCGGGGGTGGCGGTGGGGGTAAGCGGGGGTCGCGCGGCCCGAGCGAGGCGCGGGGACGGAGCGCGTCCACACGCTCCAACTCTCGCCGGCCGCCGGCGCGCGCGCGCTCCCCCCCCCTGCGCGCTCCCCTCCGCCGCTCGGGCCCCGCGAGCGCGCCCCGACGGCCGCCGCGCGCGCCCGCGCGCCCGCCCGCCAGCCCGTCCGCCCGCCCCACGCGCCGCCGCCGCCGCCGCCGCCGCCGCGCAAACTTTTCCGCGCGGGCGGGCGCAGGTGCGAGGCGACGCGGGGCCGCGCCCGCCCGGCCGCGCGCTCTCGCGCTGCCCGAGGGCCCCCGGACGGACAGACTCCACGGGTGTCAAAAGGGTTCGGTTCCCCTTCACTCCTCGTCCCCTCTTTCTGGCGTGATGGCTCTTTGGAGTTCGAGGAAGACAAAAAGAGTCCTGCGCGGTGGGGCTGGGTGTGTCGGGGAAACTCGCACGCCGGGACACACTGCCTCGCTCAGATTTTGCCCTTAAAATGGGCCCTGGCGCCCTCCCTGTCCATAGGTCTCCCGCCTGCCTTTCTTCCTCCTGCCTCTGGTGGAACCCCTTCTTCTCTCGGGGCTCCTCTGCAGCCTTTCGGGGGGCATCACTTCCTCCCACCCGGGAAGCATGCCCCCCCCCCACACACACCAAGGTGCCAGAGTCCTGCCCCTGGGGGCCAGCCCTGCCCCTCTGACATTGGTCCTGTCATTGCCGGCTTACAGCTGGACCAGGCACTTGGTCCTCTCCTTGACTGTCCTCCTTTCCTCCCAGGAAGTTTGGTGGGTCTTTCTGCCATCGCCCCTCCCCCAGTGTCCCTGCTGTGGCCATAGAGCCTGGAGGGCATAAGGCATAAGGGAGCAGGACCTGCTTCTAGTGGCCCAGTGGCCCAGTCTCTGTTGTCTTCCTCTCTCCTTACCACCCTTCTCTTCTATTTCAGGGGCCAGGGGACCACGCTGCCTTCCCGGGAGGGGAAGAGAATAGGCCCAGGCTCTCCCTGGTCTCTGGGCAGCATTCAGCAAAATGGCGCTGGCCTATTTTTGCAATATTTCTATTTTGCAAAGGGAGGGGCCCAAGGAGGCCTTGGGGCAAAGAAGTCAAGGCAATTAATCCACTCTTTCTCCTTTTTCCCTCCTTTTTCTTCTCTTTCCCCCCTCAATTGTCCTTTAGTTCTAAATGGTCTCACAAAGAGTACAGCATCCCTCCTTTCTTCCACAGCCCTCCCTGGCAACCCCCACTCCTGGCTGTCACACAGCCCTCTGCCCCTCAAGCCTGTCCCCAACTCTACGTGCAAACAGCAGCTGGAAAGGCCCTGGCCCCCAAACCCGGAATAAGGGAACAGAGCTTCCTAAACACATCAAGCCACGTGCTACCCACAGGTTGGGCCTGGGAGCACAACCGGAGACCCCGGGAAACCAGGCAGAGACTATTCTGGGTTACGCACCTACCTCTGGGTGCTGCCACCCAGGACTCCCCAAAGCAAGGACTGTGCCTCCTTGCAGGGTTAGCTTCTAACAACAGGAGATCGATCCCATATCCCAGCCCTGGGGTGATTTCCAGGTGTATCTAAAGAGGTCTGCACAGACTGGGGGCTCCCTACATAGGGGACCCACAAACCTCTGGCTGGCTAGTGTATTTCTGCTGATGGAGTGACTCTTGAGGAGGGCCTGGGCAAAGAGCAAAGTGTCTTTCTTTTTCTTTTTTTTCTTTCTTTCTTCCTTTTTTTGTGGTACTGGGAATTGAACCCAGGGCATTCCACCTATGAGTTACACCCCCAGCCCTATTTTATTTTTTTAATTTGAAACAGGGTCTCACTAAGTTACTGAGGGCCTTGCTAAGTTGCTGAGGCTGACCTTAAACCTATGATCCTCCTGTCTCAGCCTCCCAAGTACTGGGATTATAGGTGTGTTACCACCACATCTGGTTGGCTCACTCTTCTTTTCCTTTGATATTAAAGATTGAACCCTGAGGTGTTCTACCTATGTTGCCAGCCCTTTTTATTTTTTATTTTGAAATAGGGTCTTGAAGCCAGGTGTGGTGGCGCATGCTTGTAATCCCAGTACTTGAGAGGCTGAGACCAGAGGATCTGGGTTTGTGGCCAGCCTCAGCTACCTAGTGAGGCCCTCCGCAACTTAGTGAGACCCAGTTTCAAAATAAAGAATAAAAAATAGGGCTGGGAGCCGGGCATGGTGGCACACGCTTG
>PVLC010000083.1:182321-287543 GCA_004027655.1 Graphiurus murinus
AAAAAAAAAAAAAAAAAAAAAAAATAGGGCTGGGGGTGTAGCTCAGAGGTAGAATGCCCCTGGGTTCAATCCCCAGTACCACACACACAAAAAAAGGGGTCTCCCTAAATTGCTGAGGGTCTTACTACGTTACTGAGGCTGGCCTCCTTGAACCTGCAAACCTCCTGCCTCAGCCTCTCATATACTGGGATTACAGACATGCACCACCATGCACAGCTAATTTTTTACTTTTTTGTAGAGCTGAGCATGGAACTCAGGGTCTGGTGCATGCTAGGCAAGAGCTCTACTACTAAGCTACACCCCTAGCCCTCTTTCTTTCTCTGTGTGTGTGTGTGTGTGTGTGTGTGTGTGTGTGTGTGTATGTGGTACTAGGGATTGAATCCAGGAGCATTCTATTTCTGAGCTCCACCTTCAGCCCAATTTTTAATTCTTTATTTTGAAACAGGGTCTCACTAATTTGCTGAGGGCCTCACAAGTTGCTGAGGCTAGCCATAAACCGGCGATCCTCCTGTCTCAGCCTCCCACGTCCTGGGATTACAAGCGTGCGCCACCAGGCTCAGCTCACCCCTCGCCCTCTTTCTAGTTACTTAGGCAGAGCCAGCTAGATGGGCCACCTGGTAGCTTTTTGCCGTCTGCTGCACTGAAGCTGGAGAGGAAGGCCTGTGAGCACTGGGAGGAGACAGGGCAGGCGGGGCCGACTCGAGGGGCTGCCACAAGGGGACCCCATGGTGGAGGGAGGCTCCGCCGCAAAGCAAGGGGGCTCTGACGAAGGAGAGCCACAGGTCCAAGAAGCAAGAAACCGAGGCCAGCTTGGTGCGCGAGTCAGAGGCGGTGTAATCTGGGGTCCCCCAGCTTTCTCTCTTTCTCTGTCCTGGGTCTGTGTGCTCATGCCAAGGGGGCTGGCTAGGACTCAGGCACCTCTTGAGGCAACGGCCCACTTCTGCTTTGACCACCTGATGCGGCAACACCTGTGAGACCCCTGAGAGGACATTCACGCCTCTGCTCAGGGTGCAACGCCCAGCACCTCGATTCCTCCCGGTCTCTTCCAGACCTTGGGCCCAGAGCCTCCGGCTCCTCCCTAGATACTGGATCCCAAGAGAAAAAGCAAAGTGGGAACCTCGACTGCAATCCCACCCCCGGGGCGGCCCACGCCAGCACCGAGGAGCACCTCCTGCTTTCCCGTCGGACTGCCACGGCTGGCTCCTGTCCTCCTGCGGTCCAGCGCGCCTCCCCACTCTCTCCCTCCCGAGCCTGGGGCCTTCTCACTCACCGACCTGTTTACACACCAGGTATCTCCTGCTTTATCTGCTCTCATTTTGAATTTGTAACTTTCACATAAACTTGAACAAAGCTCCTTTTGTTCCTGCACCCCACCCCAGGATCCCAATAAACTGGTTCCCTCTGAGGCGACTGGGCCAGGGCACCAGAGCCTCGGCCAAGGCACTGCGTGTGCATGTGAACGAGCATGTTTGCACCTGCGAGGGAGCCCGGGTGCTTGCGTGTGAGCGCGCTCCCTGGGCCCGTGGAGGGAGGGCGTCAGGGAGCGAGCGGAGTGGACGGGAAGCCTGGTGAGCTGGCCAGGGGCACCAGGCCGGGCACGGGCTCATCCGCCATCCAGTAGCAGAGATGGCTGCGGGCGCCCCGGGCAGGTGGGTGCCGGGCCGGGAGGCCAAGGAGGACGCGAGGAAACAAAGGGGAGGAAGGGGCGGCAGAGCGGGTGGCCAGGCGAGGGGCCGAGGCCGCGCTAAGTGTAAGACAGACACAGGGATCGCATTATGGCAGCACTGGGGCTGGCATAGCCGCGCGCTCGGCCCCGTAATCCTGTTAGCCAGCAATCTCCATTCCGAAAGAGCTTCATTTCTTTGTGAATATTTGTAAACTAGATATCTAATGGAAAATTATAGGAAAATTATAGTGAAATTCATGACGGAGAAATCCGATTATCCCTAATTCAATTATGCCATCTTAGCCCACACAGCACATTTCCCATTTTTTTCCCATAAATACCGATGCCAGGGGTCCCGGTAATCAAATAAAATTGAAAATCATCTTCCCATTAAATTCAATTAGCCGCAATTTCTAAAGCCTATCAGAGATTTTAATTACTAAATTATAAAATTCTCCAATGCTAAATTGAAACCAAAAAAATTGCACATCCTTATATTTCAGAGGAAAAAAAGGGGGGGGGGCAGAAAATCCTTGAAAAATGCCCTCCTCTCTGTGTCCAGCTCCCAAGTACTTTGTCACCTAAAAAGACCTCACAGTTGCTGCCTACTTGCCTGGCTGGGTGGAAGCCAGCAGGCGAAGGAGGGGCTGAGGCATATTAGTCCAACAGAGGGGCGAACCACACCCCCAACCCTGGCTAGCCGGGGCACGCTGGCCTTCCTCACTTTGGCGGTCCTGGCTCCTGAGATATCCTCAGCTCTGTTCCCCACCCAGAGGTCTCTGACCCTGGGTGCCACCATCTTGGCCTAGGAGCTGGGCTCAGGGCTCTGCACGGCTCCAGGACAGTTACCAGAGGCAACCGTCCTCTCACCCAAGGCCTGCTCTCTGACCGCTCTGCCTGATGGCCTAGGCTGGGTCAGAGGTACACCAGGACAGAGCCTGGTGTTGAAGGTGGACAGAGACCACACGATGGTTCTGTGGCCTGAGTCCTCTTCTGGGCATTCCCAGTTGCCATGATGGGTCCTGGCAAAGGACCAACCTCCTGGGATAAGAGTCAGATCAACTTGGTCCAAATCTGGCCTCTCCCTGTTGTTCCAGCTTGTTCTGTTCCCCTTCCCCTCTCCTGGGAAGCCAGCAACTTGAACTGGCCAGAAGGACTGCCCCTGCCCCACGGGAGAAGCTCACTCTTACCACCCTGCTGTAAGGAAGTGCTGGCTGAAGCCCCAAGCGGTAGCCCCTCCCCGTCACGCCACTTACCCGCCTTTAAAGGGTGCTCTGCAAGTCAGGCAAGCCTGGGGGGGGTGGCATCGGTGGTGGCATAAGGTGACCCAGGGTCTAGAACCCAAGGGAGGTGGCTGGGTGGGCGCTGATGGCCCCGGCAGGCTCAGGGCGGTTAGCACAGACCTGCCGGCAGCCCAGCACCCAGGCAGCAGGGAGCAGGTTTGATTTGCCAGGCAGCCAGGAGTGCCAGCAGGGGAGGCACCCGCAAACAAAACAAAAACAAAAAAGTTAATTATCTTTGGCTTTTTCTTAATAAATATCCAAACTGGCCCGGCCGGATCCTCTGCTTTGGAGGGAGAGCGAAGGAGGAAAAAAACCCCAAACTGAATCCAACAGACGCCTTCTCTCTCCTGTCTCCCTTCCACTTCGTCTCGGGTCCTTGTATTTACCTCTTATCTGAAGCACTGACAGTTTCACATTAATTTCCAAATTTTGCAAATGCAAGAACGCCACAGAAGCTGTTTATCTTTTCTTTTCCTTTTTTTTTTTTTTTTTTTAGGTTTTGGGGTGGGAAAATGGGGTGTGAGAGAAGAGGGAGGCAGGTGGGAAGAAGACGGGTAAGAGACTGCAGAACAAAAGCGCAGGCGAAAGCAGGAGAGACGGAAGGGAGGCTGGAGAGCGTGAGGCCAGGGCCGAGGCGGGGACCTGTTCTGGAATGTCGTGCTGGCACTTTATTTCAGTTACAATGATCCAGAGACATGGAGATTTCTCGTTTTCAAATTCCGAAACCACCTCGGTCTCGTTGGCCACTTCAGCTACCCTATTGCTTCGGGTTTGGGTGCCAAGCCTCTCTCCAGGAGTGAGGGGGGAGGCTGCCCTGATGGGGGGGGGTGTGGAGCTTTTCTGCATGGAGTCACAAGTGTACCTGGGGAGGAGAGAGGTGCGTGTCACTGCCTGGGCCTGCGTGTTTGGATGGTGAACAAACACGCCTGAGCCCAAACTGGGAGAAACACATGGGAGGGCATGTGTGGGTGGGGGTGGGGGTGGCAGGGGGTGGCCAGAACGTTGAACAGTCACTCGTGCAGGCCTGGCTCTGGAGTCTCCCTCTCTGGGTTCAAACCCCTGCTCCATCATCTACCGCCGTGCAGCACAAACTCTGAATATACTAAAAACCACTGGATTGTACATTTTAAAAGGGAGAATTTAGCAGAGTGTGGTGGCACACGCCTGTAATCCCAGTACTTGGGAGGCTGAGGCTAGAGGATCACAGGTTCAAGGCCAGTTTCAGCAACGTAGCGAGATCCTCAGCAACTTAGTGAGACTCTGTTTCAAAATAAAAAATTAGAGCTGGCCGTGGTGGCACATGTTTGTAATCCCAGTACTTGGGAGGCTGAGACAGGAGGATCCAGGTTCGAGGCCAGCCTTAACTACTTAGTGAGGCACTCCTCAACTTAGTGAGACCCTGTTTCAAATAAAGAATACAAAATAGGACTGGGGGTGTAGCTCGGAGGTAGAATGCCCCTGGGTTCCATCCCCAGTACTGCAAAAATAAATAAATAAAGAAAGAAAGAATAAAAAATAGGGCTGGGAGTGTAGCTCGGAGGTAGAATGCCCCTGGGTTCCATCCCCAGTACCGCAAAAAATAAATAAATAAAGAAAGAAAGAATAAAAAATAGGACTGGGGGTATAGCTTGGAGGTAGAATGCCCCTGGGTTTAATCCCTAGTACCCACACACACACATAAAAAAAAAAAAAAAAAAAAAAAAGAAAAAGAAAAGGCTAGGGGTGTACTCAGAGCTAGAACCTCCCTGGGTTTAATCTCCAGTGCCAAAAATAAAGAAACAGATGAATTTTAAGCCAGGTGAGATGGCACGTGCTTGTAATCCCAGTACTGGGGAGGCTGGGACAGGAGGATCACAGGTTTGAGGTCAGCCTCAGCAAGGCCCTGTTTCAAAATAAAAAAATAAAAAGGGCTAGGAGTATATTTTGGAGGCAGAATGTCCCTGGGTTCAATCCCTAGTACTCTCCCTCAAAAAAAAAAAAATCAATCAATAAAAATTAAAAATATAAAAGAGAATTTGATAGTATATAAATTATATTTCAATAAAGTGATTATAAAAAAGGTGGGGAGAAAAGGGAGGCATGGTAACAGCATGGCCACACGGGAGTTGTGGGGACACCGCACACAGCCCGGCAGAGTAAGTGCTCGGGAAGGACTAGCTGTTAATAGGGGGCCTGGACTGGAGTCCCTGGGTGTACACTGCTGGTGCTTACAGAGTCCCCCTGGGTCTCTGGGGCCAGGGCCGGCAGGCCGTCAAGCAGCTGAGCTGCCCCGGGTGCTTGGTGGGGGCTCCGGGCAGCTGCTCCCCAGCAGGGGTGGGCGAGCTGAGGCCCTCCTGCTGTCTCCCGCCGGGTCCCTGGAGAGGAGGCTGCCCACCGTGGCAGGCGGACTCCCGGCTGCACGCTCGCCCGTCTTGCAGACGCTCATATTCTCCGGGTGCAGCAGACCGTGAATTCACCTTCATACTAGTTACAGGGTTATTTAGCTTCTCCTGACACTGACAATCACAAACTTTAATTCGAGGCTCCGCTTCTCCCTGCCATGCCCTCTGCCCACCCCCGAAATCCTTGGGAGAGGATGGGAAGGACCTCGGTCCAGCCCTCTCTTGCCAAAGCTTGCCCTTCCGAGTGATGGAGTGATGGGAGGAGGTGGGGGTGGGCAGAAGGAGAGGCTGATGGGCAAAGGGCCGAGGAGAGGACAGTGCGGGAGAGAGGAACTACCACCAGGGCTAATGGGAGCTTCCGCCCTGCTCCTCGAGCCTGACACTAATGTATTCAACCTGACATCCATCCTGTCGCGAGTGACGACTTGGCTGATGGGGCTGCTGGGCTGAGGCTCTGGCCGGGACCCACAGGGGCCAGGACTCAGGCCGGGGAATGAGCTCCCAGGACCAGCCATGCGGCAGGCTGCCCTGCCTACTGCTGGACCCGCAGGTGCCCATCTAGAACCGACCCGTCGGAGCCCAGCTGTGTACCTGAGAAGCCGGTCTCTGGTCAGGCAGGGCGAACTGCCCCACAGAGGCTTCTCCTGGCTCCTTGTCCTGTACCTGTGTCATCGCTACCTCTGATGAAGGCAGGTGGATCTGCTCAAAGCTACCACCAGACATCAGATGGGAAACTGAGACCCTAAGACACTGCTCGCCAACCGCCCAAATCACAGGAGCCTGGCACCAGTGCGGGGACCTCACTCGCTCACCCACAGCCAGCCCTGGCCAGGTTCCTCTCTCTCTTCCCTTGGCTCCAAGAAACTGTCTTGTCTTTTCTCCTTCCTTCTTTCTCCCTTCCTTCCTTTGCTAGAGAGTAAACCCAGGGCATTCTACCTCTGAACTACACCCCCAACCCCTTTTATTGTTTATTTTGAAACAGGGTCTCACTCAGTTGCTGAGGCTGGCCTCGAACCTGTGATCCTCCTGTCTCAACCCCTCAAGTACTGGAATTACAGACAGGCACCACTGCGCCTGGCCAGATCCCCCTTCCCCCCTTTTTTTGTCTTCCACACCCTTTCCAGGAGTAGCCCAGCCTCCAGAAGATTCATAGTGGTCTTCCATTAGCTCAGGGATCGGCCGAGGCCAGAGATGGCACCTCTCGGTCACCCTCCACCTCTTCCTGCCGTGGTCACCACCATCCCTCCCCAGTGCCCCAAGCAAGTAAACGAGGGACAGTTTGCTCTGAAAAGCATCCAGAAAACACAAAACACAAGCCGGCTCCACCAGCTACTCATTAGGCCGAGAGTTCCAGGAGCAGAAAGGCAAGCCAAGGGGACTCGTGGAAACCAAAGGCCTGTCAAGGATCTGGGCCAAGGAGCTTGGAACAGGGGATGCAAGGCCGGACACAGGACCAAGGGGAGAGGACAGGCGGGGCAGTGCCTGGGGGGTCCAGGAGTGCATTCACTTCCTCCGCGCCCAGTCCACTGCCCCGCCCCTGCCAGCCAGGGAAGTGGCCAGGGTGGCCTGGGCAAGAGAGATGTCAACGGGGCCGATGGGAGAAGGGGCTTGTTGACTGCAAACTGTCCATTATGGCTCAGATTATAAGCATATTGCACAGGGCTCTCTGCACGATGCCGGGGAAATCCAATACGCTGAAAGGTTAATGCAATCAATTAGGGTGACAAGGAAGTAAAGTAAAGCCTTCCGAGTAGATGAAAAGGAGAGAGAGAGGAGAGGGGGAGTGAGAGAGAGAGAGAGAGAGAGAGAGAGAGAGAGAGAGAGGGAGCCTTGAGTTGTGGGGGTGGTGGCATGGGTGGTGGGGAGGCAAGGAGGAAGACAAACTCGTGGGGCGCACAGACAGGAGGCCAGGACAGCAGGACCAGCAGGAGAGACCTCTGGTCTGCAAAGCTCCTTCTCCTTCCCCTTCCTGCCAGCCTTTCCTCTAGGGATTGGAGCCTGACTCCTCGGGCAGCCTGCTGCCGTGGTGCTGTGGCCCCTGATCCTGGACAGCGTCAGTGCCCACCTAGTAAGCTCCAGGACCCTCTCGGCCAGAGCTGCAGCCCAGTTCACGCCCCCTCCCACCATGGGCTCAAGTTCAGAGCAGACCCTTCCCTCCTGGCCTCAAGTGCCCCAACTCCTCCTGACCACAGCCCGGGGAGCAGAGCACGGTGGTCAGGATCCCATTTTATAGATTGAGACACAGGCGCTCAAAGAGGTTATGCCCCTTCCCAGGGCCATCGGCAGAAACGGGAGGCCCAGGACTGCGTGGCCCACTGCTCGGGGGACGTTCCTCTTCCAGGGGTTCACCGGAATCGGGAGCCTGGCCTTCGTAAGGGGTCAGTTTCAGAGGACCCTGGGGAGTTGCTCCATGGCAACTCCATGGAGCCTGCCCCAGATGGGTGCATCCTCCTGGGCCCACCTTGGAGACCCGGGCTCTGGGAGGGCGGAGGGACCTGAACTCTTCTGCCTGTCCCATCCCAGGCCGGCCACTGTGGGCCATCAAAAGTATCCCAACAAGCCATAAAGCAGATATTCTTCTTACCTTGCAAAAGAGGAAATTGAGGACCTGAGGTTAAAGAGCTTGCTCAAGGTACCGGCGAGAGGCAAAGGCCTCCCTGCAAGAGCGCAGGGGAGGGGTACCGGCGAGGAGAGGAGTCAGGACCTCCAGGTAGGAGGACTGAGCAGAGGATGGGGCCCTACGGAGAGGAGGGACAGGGTGCTCCCCAGCTGCTCACCAGAACTGCAAGCAGCCTGCAAGCCCTGGCACAGGGCTCTCAGACAAACACCCGGCCTGGCAGAGCAATCCTGAGAGGACAGAAGGATGGCTCAACACCGTGAGCATGCCTCATGCCAGGGATCGTCCACTGACGCATGGTTATGATGGCAAATTTCATGTTACGTATATTTGTATATTTTACGGGGGGGGGGAGACCAATCAGTTTCTGGGCCATTAGAAACTTTTTTTTTCCTTTTTTTTGTACTGGGGATTGAACTCAAGGACATTCTACCTCCAAGCTACACCCCCAGCCCTATTTTATTTTGAAACAGGGTCTTGTTAAGTTGCAGAGAGTCTCGCTAGGTTGCTGAGGCTGGCCTCAACCCTGCAATCCTCCTGTCTCAGCATCCCAAGTACAGGGATTACAGGTGTGCGCCACCACACTCGACTCAAACAGTTTCTACTGTAGCCACTCAGCTCTGCCACTGTAGAGCGAAAGCAGCCATAAACAATAGGAAAACGATTGGGCATGGCTGCTTCCAATAAAACTTTATTCACAAAAATAGACTATGGGCCAAATGTGGGTCAGGGGCCGTACTTTGCTCAGGCCTGCTCCAGAAAAATCGGATTGACTTTCAGGACTGGATGCCCCCTCCATCCTGCTCCCTGGGGACTGAGGGCGTCTAATCCGGACCTTGGCCCTTGGCGGGTGGGAGAAGTCTCCAGAGTAAGCAGGGCTTTCATGCTGAGCGGAGGGTGGAGAAAAAAGAAGGGGAAGGACAAGCCCTGGCATGGGAAGTCGCTTTGCAGCTCCCAGCATCCTGGGAAGCCCTTCTTGGTGCTCAGATTCTCACGGCTGATAGGAAGGGGTGGAGGCTCGCAGCTCTTACAATTCTGGCTTCTCAATGCCCTGCGAGAGGAGTGAGGCCGAGGCTAAGAGAGCAGGAAGGAGCGGCCAGGAGGGAGTAAGAAAGAGGCGCGCGGGGAGAGAAAGGCCAGAGAGGACCGGAGCAGCGCTGTAACCAGGGTGGTGCTGGTGGCAAAGGGAGGAATCCGCAGGCCCCAGCGAGAGCGCAGGGCGCGGGCCCGGGCTGCCCTACACCGGGCCGCCTCTGATCACGTTTTCAGGGCCACTGCCTGCCGGCGCAGACAATGCTGGGAGAGCCTTTGAAGTCCGAAAGGGATGCCGCGGTGGGAGCCGGGGGACTCTCCTCCCTTCCCCCGTCCTCCCCAGGGGGAGGGGGCCAGCAGGACAAAACCCGGAGCCGGTCGCAGCCAGGCCCCCGAAACGCAAGAGACAAAGGGAAAACAAACAGGTTTGGAGCCAAGCGCACGGTGCAGTGTCTGTCCCCCGCCCCGCCGAGCCGGGATGATGGATGGCTGCAGCCAGCCAGCTCGCCCGCCGGGCAGGCCCCGCTATTTACATAACACTGGCGTTCCACCGGTCACCTCTGACACGGCACTGCCTGGAGCCCGAGGCCCGGTGGCCCCGAGGTTCCTGGAGCCACCAGGGGACTATGACAGCCTGTGAAGGCCGGGCCAGGCCAGGGCAGCCCCGTGCGCCAAGCCTCCAGAGGAGCCCTGGGTCCAGGGAAAGGCAGGACGCTCAGCCTGTTCTCCTCTCCCGGTAGGCAGCGGCCTCCGCCCTGTCAGCCTCCAGAGGAGCAAGGAGGCACTGCCTCAAAGGAGCTCAGAGCAGGGAAGGCAGAGTGGAGGGGTTCCAGGGCTTAGAGCCCACTGGGTTCCCCAGGTGGGGCCAGAAGCAGGGCTTCCCGAGAGAGCCGGCAGCAGCTGCCCCAGCGGGCAGAGCACCTGCTCAGAGAGGGCAAGTCCCGCTCCCCAGGATAGCCAGCACCCAGGCACCAGCGCCCCAGGGTCTCGTGCCGCCGGAAGCATATCCCTTGCCCCAAGTTTGCAATCCCTGAGTCCCAGCCCTTCTCCAGCCTGACAGCCAGCCAGGGAAGTTCCTGCTGGGCTCCCTCTCTCCTTGCCAGATTCCAAAGGGCAGCCTGGCTCCCATTCATGCCCTCGCCATCCCAGCTCCACCATGGTCAAACCCAGCCCGGCCAGTGAGAGAGAGGACACAGGATCGGGGTGGGGCTTGGGCCTTACCTCGTAGCGGGTCCTAGGGGTGTCTCGAATGTCACTGGGGCGTCACTTCATCCTGGGGAGGGACAGAGAGGAGCCTGTTAGCCTTTCCAGGTAGGAAGCCGTGTCCCCAAGGCCCGCCCTACACACTCCCTGGGTGCCTGGGGGCTCCCTGGCACGGGTGGGCTGCAGGGCTGGTGCTCTGGGGCCAGCGGGGGGTGGGGGGGGAGTCAGTAATTCACACGCTCTGAGCAGACTCTGGTTTGGGCTGATTTCAGTACATGCCAACAAAAGGTGGAGAATTCAGAAAGTGGCAGAGATCGAAGGAAAGGGCATCCGGTCCTCAGGACACCCCAACCAAGGAAAGGAAAGACCGAGTGTGCTTTTCACACCCCACCCCACGGAGGCAGGGCATGGGAGCATTGTTTATGGGGCCTCAGGTTCTCATGGAGCCGCAGTGGCTGAGCAGGGACGGCTGGGACAGTGACAGAATACACACACCATCGGCCACTCCTGGCTCCTGAAAGTAAAAGTGACAGAGGCCAAGCTGTTTGATTGAGGGTCACAGGGGGGACCAGGGCCAGGCCGCAGGAAGCCTCAATTCCAAAGGAACAGGCTGCAGACAGCACCTTCCACCCTGGGGGCTGCAGATGAGTCACAGTTGCTGGGGGGGGGGTCCACGCAGGGAAATAGCCGACAATGTAGAGGGTTTTTAACCAATAAATGACTCAGCTCAGCTGGCAGGCTCAGGTCCACAGCAGAAGTTTAGGGAGTCAGGTTCCAACGGGACAGATCCCATGTGCAGAGGGAAAAACCCAGGAGCCCTCTGCCTGCCTGCCTGCCTGCCTGCCTGCCGGCCAGGCCCCACCAGCTCTTGCCCGAGCCAGGCCTGTGCCCCGGCCTCAGCATCTGGCCCACTCCGGAGGGTCTGCTGTTGGTTACCTTTTTTTTTCCTTCCTCCTCCCTCATTTGTGGCTTATCAATGATGCAAGAGGAATAACGGCAGTTTCCTTAGGCCGCGTAATCCCCAAATCAGATTGGGGGGATTGCAGGAAATGAGGTGACCTTGCACAGGGCTTCCAGAATGCCACCCAGTCCCAACGCCCGCCCTCCCGTTCCCAGGACATATTTAGACAGATAATGCTAATTGTACTTGACGTGCCCTCTTAAGGAGGGCTCGGTTCTCTGCCGGCGTTGGCCGCCCGGGCTGGGCTGTTGGGGCAGAGGGTGCCCACCGGGGCAGAGCCCACCCTGCAGATGCAGGCTCTGGGAGGGCTGTGAGGGGGCTGCCCTGTGGGTCTCGGATGTCCACCTATCTGGTCAAGGTGGCCAGAGCTGGGGGCCGGCGAGAGCCACGTTGACAAATGAGACAGGGGGCAGTAGAGTAGAGAGAAGAGGGGGAGCCATTGCAGAGGTGGGCAGAGGCCAGGAGAGCGGAAAACACAGGAGCCCAAGAGGGGAGGCTGGACGAGGTGGAAGGGCTTCGGGCTAGGCCGCAGGGGCCAGCGTGGGGACCCCCGAGCCTCTGCTGCGACGCACCGACACACCGGGTGGGCTCAGCTGGCAGAACTCACGTCCTGGCCAGTCAGCCCCGGGCCCCGGCTGGGGTGTCATCACCGTCCCGCCCGTCCTGAGCTTGCCTGCTGGAAATGTCTCAAGGCGCCCCAGCCAGCCTCCTTTGAACCCCCAAAGCCCCCCAACTCCACAACTCCAGTATCTCCCTTCCACCACCTTTTTCTCCCCTCCCAGCCTCCCCGGCAACTGTGCATTTATTAATTCATGAGGCACTAATTAGTTCTTTGTTTAATTTTGTGTTAAACAGACTGACCGGAATGATAACGACTTGCAGCGCGGTGTTGCCGTCCCCAACCACCCCTGTTTTCTGACAACAAGGGAGCGCGGGAGACCGGAGCGCTGAACCCAAATCCCTCAGCAGTTGCACTTCATTAAGTCAAAATGTGACAAGAAGCTTAGAGAGCAACTTGCAGATCTGATCACACAGAACAATCGGGGAGGAAACTTTCTAGGAGTTGGTCGGGGCTGGAGGAAGGAGGGGGTGGGGCAGAGACGTGTACAGCCGGGGACCCGGATGCGTGCTGGGGTCTGGTCTCTCGCCTGCCCTGGGCAGCTGGTCTGGCAGGGGGCTATCTCTTGCTGGGATCTGGGACACTGGGTAGATTCTAGGTCCCCAGTGGGGGTCTGCAAAGTAGCCAGTAATTCATCTTCATCTCTTTTCTTTTTGGGGAGTGCTGAGGATGGAACCGGGGCCTTGTGCGTGCGAGGCAAGGGCTCTACCATGAGCTGCATCCCCAGCCCCGTTTAGCTTTTCTTGTCCGGGCATCTTCTTCTAACTTTGCTTCTCACTGTGCCTGGTGCCTGGTTCTGTGACTGAGTGGTTGGTATACATGGGGACTGGCAGAGAATCTGAAAGCTGGTACAGTTCAGGAGGAATTCTGCAAGGCCAGGGGAGAGGTAGAGCGGTTGGGGTAATCCAAAGGTGGAGGCCCACCCTCAGGGAGGCTCAGGTTAAGTGAAAGCCTTCCAGACTAGGAAAGAAAAGGAATGTGCTCAGGGGTCATGGAAGAAAGTGCTCAAGAAATGCCGGTGGACTCACTTTCTGCCATCCATGCATCCATCCATGCATGCATGCATGCACCCATCTATCCATCTATCCATCCATCCATCCATCCACCCATCCATCCATCCATCCATCCATCCATCTGTCCGTCCACCCACCCACCTAATGTTCTTTTGTTGTTGTTATTTTGAAACAGGGTCTCTCTAAGTTACCACTCATGGGCCTTGAACCTGTGATCCTCCTACCTCAGCCTCCACGTACTAGGATTACAGGCATGCACCACAGAGCCTGGCCCACCCCATGTTCTTAACCCTAACTGCTCAGGCCAGACACCTGAGGAAGGAAAGCCTGAGGGTTCTGGGCACAGAGGAGCAGCGACGAGTCAGCGACAGAGCCAGCCCTGGTGGCTGACTTTGGTGGCAGGTGGCCAGGATCACAGGGACAACAGTCTGGTGGCCTGGTCCCTCCTGTCCACATGGAAGAGCAGGCTCTCAGCCCACAGGTGCCAAGCTGCCAACCCCGTCAGCCCATGGCCGGGCAGGGATGGCGGTACCTAAAGCACACCCTGCCGTAGACTAAAGTCCACCTTCTCCCTGCTCCTAACCTCCAACCAGGGTGCAGAAGGGGGGGTGAGGAGAATAAAAACAAAACCACACAGAAGGTTGTCCGGGTGAGCCCTCCAGGAGGAGAGGCGCCTGTCGCTTCTCCCCGTTGGCGGCGGAGGTCTGGGGGAGGCCTGACCTCTGCAGAGCTTCCCTGCCCCCTGGCCAAGGAACAAGCCCGAGGGGCAGCCGTGCCCGCCCCGGGCCCTGGCCAGGTCGGAAGCACAGTGGTCTCCCACCCGAGCCTGGCAGCCCTGGGCTGGTTCTGTTAATTTGCTGTCAGGCTGCCTAAGCAAACCAATTAAAACTAATCATTAATTATAAAAGAGAGCGAGAAGAGTTGGAGAGAGGAGAGAGTGAAAGAGGGGGACCTGGAGGAGGAAGAGGGGCGATCCCCAGGGCGTGCAGGGATCTCTGATCGGGGGCCCCGTGGGCCTGGGGGATGGCAGGGACCAGAGGCGCTGGGCTCACAGGACGTCGGGAGGGAGGCTAAGAATGGTGGAGGCACTTAGGCGGAGGGAAATGACAAGAGAGGAGAGAAAGGGGAGAGCGAAGGGTCAAGCGTTGCAGGGACCAGCATAACTAGGACCCGAAGAAGCCTTGCCTGCCCAGGACTTGGCCTCCGAGCCTCCTTGCCTCCTCGCCCCCACCTCTGTACTGACAAGGCCCTGCTGATTCTGCAGCAGAGGCCGGGCCTCATTCCCATTGTGCCTACCTGCTCCCAACACTCTGGGCCAGGGAGACTGGAGACAGCTGTCAGGCCGCCTGGCTGGCCCCTCCCAGCCCCAGCGCTGTCTCCTTCCCTGGCCCCCAGCCCCCAGCCCCATCTTCAGACCCGCTCTCCATGGCCGGCCTTCTTGCAGGCGCTGGGGCCATGTCAGCCTGGCAGCCTGGGGGGGGGGGGACACAGACAAGGGACAGCGTCATGGAAACGGGCACTTTCCCGGAGAAATATTCTGTTTGGCCTCCCTCCTTCCTGCATTGAGGAGCTGTCAGGAGCCTGAGCGAGGGTCACACTATCCCGGGACCAGGCGTGACAAAACCTATTTTCTGCCTCAAATTTGATTGATTAAAAAACTTTTTAGGAAAACCATGTTAAAAGAGTGAAGGGGGAAGAGAGAGAGAGAGAGAGAGAGAGAGAGAGAGAGAGAGAGAGGAGAGGGAGAAAGAGAGGGGAGAAGGGAAGAATAGAAAGTGCTACGGGGGAGGAGGCCTGGGGAGAGAAAGAAGCCCCCTCCCCACCCTGAGCTGGGGCTGCGTGTCAGTGGGCCGTCCACAGCATAACCAGGCAAAACGGAAAGGTCAAAGGAGGCCTGAAACTTTTACACAGTGGTTAGCAAGACAATGAGGGGCCTCGGGCTCTGCACAGGCCAGCAGGTGCCGGATCTAGACTGGGCAGTGGTCGGAGCACCGGGAAAGGAGTCCAAGGCCTCAAGGGGGCAGAGGCTCTGGCTCCAGCACCAGGAGTCAGAGTGGACCTCAGGGTTGGGTCTGTGGTTTTCCCAGTCTCAACTGGAAAATATGGCCAGAATCCGAAAAAACTGTACAAGGTCAAGAAGGAGGGTGTAGTAGTTTGGGGGAAAGAAAAGGGGTTTTCCAACTTGTTCTTTCAAGTCCTGGCTCAAGACACTTTTTAAAAAGTTTTTTGGGGGGAGGGCTAGGGATAGAACCCAGGGCCTCGTGTATGCTAGGCAAGCACTCTACCAGTGAGCTACAAACCCGGCCTTTCAAGCAATGTTTTTAACAATACTCAAAATAAAAAAAGCAGAGAGACCCCCAGCTTGGCTCCACCATCCTGCAGCACCCTGGGCCTTCCACTCGCCATCTGTCTCGGGCCTTCTCCACGCGGGTCCTTAGGTCCTTTGCCGGATGCTACTTCAGGCTTTGAGGGTGATGGGAGGCTCTGCCTCACTCTCTTTTTTTTGCAGTACTGGGGATTGAACCCAGGGGCATTCTACCTCCAAACTACACCCCCAGTCCTATTTTTTATTCTTTATTTTGAAACAGGGTCTCACTAAGTTGCAGAGGGCCTCACTAAGTAGCTGAGGCTGGTGGCGAACCCGCATCCTCTGGTCTCAGCCTCCCAAGTACCCTGCCTCACTCTTTCAGGGCTCCAGGAAAAGAGTCAGCCTCCTCATCCCTCCTGGGACCCAATCTAGAGGAATAAATGCCACCATTCTCCAGGGACCCTGCCTGGCCAACACAGAAACCCCTCAGATCAGCCAGGCGTGGTGGCTCACACTTATAATCCCAGCATTTGGGAGGCTGAGATCGGAGGATCCGGGTTCTCGGCCAGCCTCAGCTACCTAGTGAGGCACTCCGCAACTTAGTGAGACCCTGTTTCCAAATAAAGAATAAAAATAGGACTGGGGGTATAGCTCGGAGGTAGAATGCCCCTGAGTTCAATCCCCAGTACCGCCAAAAAAAAAAAAAAAGAAAAAGAAAAAGAAAAAAAGAAAAAAAAAAAGAAACCCCTCAGATCTGTCTTCTCCCCAGGAAGAAGGGTCCAAACTGGTGGCCTGGTTTGCTCTCCTTTTCTCTAAGGGCCTCAAAGGTCAAGGTGAGAGGTGGTATTGGCCAAGGAGCCAGCGAGAAGATTTTTCCCTGTTCTGGGCGGGGCTCGGCAGTGTCCAATCCAGCTGGATCCACTCGGGCCTCACCTAGGGCAAGGTCATCCACCGCTGGAGAGACAGGCACAGTCTCAGTCACCAGACAGATGCCCAGAAAGGCAGCAGCCGCTCCGGGCCCTTCCCTCCGTGGATCCCAGCTTTCTTGCAGCCCGGCTCACAGTAATCATCAGGTACTGCTGGGGCACCCACTATACGTGTGAAGCTATGCCAGGCGTGAGGAAGATAAAACACGACAGAGACAACAGCAGAGTTGGCGACAGTTGGGTGTGAATCCTGCTTCCGCCACTTACCACCAGCTGTTGTGAGGACCCCCTGAAGACAGGCGTAGCGCAGTGCTGGGCACAGTAAACACCTGCCGTTAGCTGCCGGGGTCCCTGTCCTTAAAAGCTAGGAGAGATACAACAGTTCTACTCCTGGGTATAGACCCCAAAGAGGGAGAACAGGGACTCAGGCAAAAACAGGTACACAAATGTTCACAGCAGCACTATTCACAATGGCCCAAAGGCAGACGCAACCCAAGTGTCCATCAACTGATAACACGTGATAGATCCATACCACGGAATATTATTCAGCCACGAAAAGGAATGACGCCCTGCCACAAGCTGCAGCACGGAACCACCTGGAAAAGATTATGCAGAGTGAAAGAAGCCAAACACGAAAGGCCACAATTGGCATGGTTACATTTATATGAAATATTCAGACAGGAAGATCCAGAGAGGCAGACAGCAGATCAGTGGTGACCAGGGGCTGTGGGGAGGGGAGAAATGGAAAGTGACTGCTGATGGGTGCAGTTTCTGTTTGGAGTGATAAAAAAAAAATTCTAGGACTAGATATTAGTGGCATGGTACAACTCTGCGAATGTACTCAGTACCACTGAATTGCACACTTTAAAATGGTCACGTAGAGCCGGGCATGCTGGTGCATGCCTGTAACCCCAGTGTGTGGGAGGCCGAGACAGGAGGATTGCAGGTTTCAGTCCGCCCTCAGCAACTTAGAGACCCTGTTTCAAAATAAAAATAAAAGAGCAGGGGGTGTAACTCGGAGGCAGAATACCCCTGAGTTCAATCCTCAATATCAAAATAAATAAATAAATATAAAATGGTCACCTGGGTAAATTCAGTGAGGTGTGCATTTTATCATCATTAAATAAATGATATAGCTATATAGCTTTTTTTTTTTTTGAAGTAGCTGGAAAGAGAAGGTGCCCCCATGGCAGTTCCGCAGAGGCCTCAGATAGCCGAGCCGGAGTGGGAAGGTGAGCGTGGTCAGGTCAGACGGGTCCCTTTTCCTCCTCTAGCTCTCGACTATGTGAACTACTGCTCCAGGTGTCCCTCCGCCGCAGCAAGAAGTGCTCTGTGATGGTGGAAGAAACCGACAACGCGGGAAGCCCGGGTGGCTTCCCTGATGGGCCTCCCCTTGCCCCCTCACCCCCCGGAGAGATACTGGGTCCCACCTGGCACCAGCGCCCGGCACACCCAGCGCTTCTTCTCCTGTATGGATCCCAATACACCCGGCCGGGTCTACGCATCCCTCCACCAACCTCCCCAGGTAACTTGTGCTGAGGCCCAGCATCTTTGTGCAAGGAGCACCCCTGGGGCCGGGGCTGAGTGGATGACTTGCCCACCCTCGGGGCTCTAGCGCTTCCCAAGGTCGGGCAGTCCCACCTCCCAGGCAAAGTGGAGTGGAGAGGGCAGCCGGGCGCTCGGGGGTCCCCCAAGCCCTCACCCCGCCCTCCTGCCTGCTCCCAAATGCGTGTGCAGAGAAACCCCTGCCTTGGCCCGCGAACTGTCAGGAGATCAACAAACAAAAGCTGCTTCTTGACAGGGAGTCATTTATATTTTAGCTCCGTTCCATTATCCTAACGAATCCTTCATCAGCAGATGCAATATTAACAGCAGAAAATCAGCTCATTACATCCGGGGGGATTTCATCAAGTCGGCAATCATGTGTGCAGCTCCCCAAGCCTTCAAGAGGCCAGTGGGGCTGTTATTTATTTATTTTGTTACTTATTTATTTAATTTTTGGGGCTCTTTCCACATAATTGCGCCGCATCTCAGATCTTTAATAAATAATTTGTAGGTCCTGAACTGTAGACAGCTCTGCTCTCTGCCATGAGAGCCTGCATTAAACCAAAATATTTACCAATATTTAAAAGTCATTAGAATCAGGAGGGAAGTGAGGAGGGGGTACTCGGTTCTTCTGGAAACAGCCTGGTTCGGGGCTCCGGGGCTTGGCCCTCAGTCTTGTCTTCAGCTGGGTTTCTTGGTCTCAGGACAGCTATCCGGCCTGGAGGTCCTGGACCATGGCCCACATCTATGGCCCTCCGCTTGATTCTTCTGGGTCAAGGTTTCTTGAGAGCTCAGAACAAGGTCAGAAGCCCATCTCGAAGGATACTTCCAGGCTCCGAGCGCCAAGAGTCTGACCGGTCCCTCTCACCTTCCCACGGTCCTGCCTCCAACTGCAGGGGAAAGGAGCGCTCACCGGGTCTGGAAGGCTGGCCTGTCCCATTTTGCAGATGGGAAGCTGGAGACCCGACTAACTAGCTCTCTGCCTGAGGCAGGATGGCCAGGAAAAAGGCCCAGGACGGGGATGAGCTTCAGAGAGGGCCCTCTGTTCTTCCTACACGCAGATTTCCAATGACACAGCCCAGCCTTCCGAAGGCTCCTAGCTCCAACCCACAAGGCTACAGTGGCCACTGGTGCTGCCGGGGGGGGGGCCCGCACGGCCGCCACCACGGGCCAGCCATGCTTTCACAGGTTTTTCCCAGCGGGGGCTGGATTTCTGCCCAGCCAGGAATGTGCTCCCAGGATGTCAATTCTAATCTCCCCAGCGCTCTGACAGAATTAAGCTCCAGTTTGTCCGACAACATCCCAAAGTTTCAGAAATCCAGGGCAGACTCTCTAATCAGGCTGCAGGACAAAGGTCTGGCCTGACCCTGTCACTTCTATTTATTCCTCCTGTCTGTCTCCGAGCCTGGGCCTTTCTGCAGTTTCCTCCAGCCTCTGCCCTGCCCTGGCCAGCCCAGCACCCCTCCAACCCCCGGCTCCCCTGTTTCTCCGCCCAGTGCTTCCCCTCCCCAAGCAGCCGGGCTAATCCTGTTGCTCCAGTGTCCAAAGCCCAGGAATCCCTGTGAGGGAAACTGACCTGCCTGGCCCTGGGCCTGCTGGCCCAGCCTTGCTCCGGCTCCCCGCCGCTAACTTACTTTCGGGAGCTCACGGGCTCAGCTCCTCCACTGCAGGGACAGGATGCTCACTCAGTCCAGAGCTACTTTACTCTCAGAGTCGGCTTACTTGGCCTCCCCAGCCTGGACTCCCGGTATCCACCCCTGAAGCATCCTCCGTCCTCATCAACCTCCACCCTGTTCGAGGAGCCCTGGACAGCCTTGGTCCCTCTGCCATGTGTGAGGACACCTGTGTGGCCAGAGACCTCTCCTTCTCCATCGACTCTGCTGAGCGCAGAGAGGAGACTACCGTCACAACAGCAGAAGCAGCAGCCCTGAACCTGGGCTAGGCAGGGGCTGCCGGCCAGGACTGTGGAGCCATCAGGAAGGGGGGAAGAGCCTGAGCGTTGGCCAGTTGAGCCAGGGGAAGCGCATGAGACAGGAAGGAGGCAGAGATGCCTCCTCCTCCATTGCCCACGACACCAGGCCTCCTCCCCATCCTGTATGGACCAAGTGCAAAAGCCTGCCGGTTCCCAGAGGAAGGCCCTTGCCCAGGTAGTTAGAAGAGGCCAGTGTGTGTGTGTGTGTGTGGTGTTGCAGATTGAACCCAGGGCATTCTACTTCTGAGCGACACCCCCAGATCTATCTTATTTTTTATTTGGAAACAGGGTCTCACTAAGTTGTGGAGAGCCTCACTAAGTAGCTGAGGCTGGGCGAGAACCTGCAATCCTCCTGTCTCAGCCTCTCAAGTCCTGGGATTACAAGCATGCACCACCATGCCAGGCAAGAAGAGGCCAATTCTTTGGAAGAGACACAAAGAGGCACGGGTGGGCTCCGGGGCTTAAACACGATTGGTTCCCATCAAAAGCTTTGCGGGGACAAAGGCCAGAGCGGAGGAGTGTGGTCAAGAGGATGCGCATGCCTGCCGGTAATCCCAGTACTTGGGAGGCTGAGACAGGAGGATCAAAGGTTCGAGGCCAGCCTCAGCTACTTAGCAAGACCATGTTTCAAAACTAAAAATAAATAAATAAAAAGGGCTGGGGATGTAGCTCGGAGGTAGAATGCCCCTGGGTTTAATCCCCAGTATCAATAAATAAATAAATAAATAAATAAATAAATAAATAAATAAATAAAATGTAAAAAGGATGCCCAGGGCTATTGGACCCGAGCTGTGTGCTCACCTGGGTCACACCTGGGTTTGTTGGAAAGGGCTCCCCGGCAGGGGCAGGAAAACATGTACAAGGTACAAAGAGAAGGTTCAAGGGCGGGGCGGGGCGGGGGACAAAAGCAAATGAAGCTGTCATTCTGCTGGCCCTCCAGAGGCAAGAGGAGTCTCCACTGACCGGGGAAGGTGTGAAGGGCTCCTTGAGAGCGGCCCAGCTGGCAGGAGGCACAGAAAGTGCTGGAATGCGGCAGGTAGGCAGGGCCACGGGCTCCTCCAGCTGCCCATGTGACCCGGCTGAGACCTCACCCTGAGCATAGAGTCCCAAGGCCCTGGCCCCGGCTTTCCCAAGCCCTTCCCTCTCCAGCTTCCCCTGCAGTGACAGACGCAGAGAGGGACCCCTTTCTCAGGGTTGCAAGGAGGGGCGGCTTCCCGGCAGCTTCTCTCTCTCTCTCTCTCTTTCCCGAGGCCTGGCTGGCTGCCATTCCTAGCATGGCAGCAGAGACCCAAGGTCAGACCTGCAGTGACCGGCTGGACCCCCCTAGAGAGACCCGGGTGGGCTGGACCAGGGAAGGGAGAAGGGCTGGAGATAAAGGTGGCCAATCAGGATAGCGGTGGGGAGGGTGTGTCTGTTTAACAAGGCCTTTTTCTAAAAGAATTTAAATTATCATAGTATTTTTACCTAATAACAGAAAACTCTAGCAAGGCCTCCAGGAGAGAATGGATGGACCCCTGCCTGCCAGCTCTTTCCAGAAAGCCCCTGCCATTCTCACCGTGTCCCCCCCAGCGCACCCCCTGCACCCCCTGATCCCCCCAAACTTCCAACTTTGCTTTTCTTTCCCTTGCTACTCCGCACACAGAGTGTTGGTGAGTTATTGGGGCTTTTTTTCCTTTTCTTTTTTTTTTGCTATTTATCAGCAGATTGTGTGGAGCTGAGTGGTGTGAGCCTCACCCTGCTAAATAAAGCTTTGGTATTTCTGATAAAGCCATCAAATTCCTTATCACACTGACACAAAGTGCATTTAAAGAGACAGACACCCTGTCCCTCCCTCCCCCCGACCCCTCCCCCCTCAACTCAGTTCAGATTTCCAGCTGCTCAGACACCAAATACGGCTCCTGAGGATGTGGAGGGGGGTGGTGAGGGAGGAGAAAGGGGGGCAAACCCTTTCCCACTCCCACCCACAGCCCAGGAGGTCAGAGCTGCCGGCACCCTGAACCAGGGAGTCTGTCCCAGGGTGTGGCATGCTGCTTCCTGACCCAACTCTGGAACCAGAAGGGAGCTATCAATAGGAATGTCCTGCACCGGGGGATGTCCTCGTAAACAGAACAATCCTGTGTGGAGACTACGGCCGGCAGCGGCAGCATGGGAGGAAGAGTCCCGGGAAGCTGTGGGCCCACAGGAAGCCCAGGCGCTGGGATCCAGGCTGGCTGCCTCAGCTGCAGCAGCCCTGAAGCCGGTGCAGAGGGGCCCGAAAGGGGCCACTGAGGCAGGACAGAGGAGGGCTGGCATTCCCACGGGGCCTGACTGCTCACCACCTCGCACAGCCCCGTGAGGCAGGTGGGACTATCAGCCCACTTAACAGATGAGGAAACCGAGGTTGGCCAAGGCAATGGAGCAGGGGGAGGCCCCGCAGGTGCTCGGGCCCGACTGTGCCCATGAAAGACGCTGTCTCGGACCCCGAAATCCATCACAGAACTGACCTCTAGGCCGGGCTCCTGTCCACCTCCCCATTTATGGTCCCCCAAAGAAAGACAGGCCTTGCTGTATCCCTGAGCCCCCGCTCACCTCCCCGGCCCTCGCATGGAAGCCCAGGCCCTGCGCCCACACACAGCCTGTTGGTTGAGGAATCAAATTTATTATTTTTAATTATTTTGATTTATCAAAGCAGCAGCTACAATCATATTAAACTAACTTGGCTTCTTGGCATTTAACAGATACAGCTGCCGAAGGACTCCCCCAGACTCCATAAAACACCCTGCCTGTCCACCTGCTCCCCAAGAGGGCACCTCAGGCCCCTTCTCCAAGGACCCCAAATTTGAGGGCCACTAGGGCCCGGCTTCTGCACGTACCCTGCAAAAAGTACCTGTAGCCGAATTCACTGAGGGCCAGAGGGTGGACGAGGAACAAATTGGAGCAGAGCTACCAGGTGCTTTGGGGCCCAAGCACCTCCATCCCCTGGCCCAGAAGACCCTTCTGGAATCCTGACCTGCTGGGGTGGGGAAGCCCCGCCACACCACCCCTCGGCGGTATTTGCAGCCGCCTGCTCCACCCCAGGCTGGCGACAGGGCACTTAACACAAATGAGTCAAGTTATTCCACAGGCGGAATTACTACCCATTTTCTTACAAGGGAGGAAACTGAGGCTCGGAGAAGGGAGGAGATTTGCCCGAGGCACACAGGTCATAAAAACAGCAAGGCCAGAATCCGCACTGACTCAGTTTGCATCAAAAGCCCTCGTTCTTTGGACCAGACCTCACGGCCTTCCCTTCAGCCCTGGGAGCCCCGGCTTGCCCACACACCGCGGCTAGTGGGAAGAGACGGCTGGAGAGAAAGGACCCTGGGGTTCAAGGTGATGGCCTAAGACTGCACACACCAAGCATTTAGGAACCAGGTGCTGGAGACACCCAAGGGACACCCAGGTCCACCCAGGGCGTGAGGAGAGGCAGGCCCACCTATGGGGCATGGGGGTATAGATAGGCCAATTTACTGCTTGGGCAGGGAGCTGACCGACGCCTTCCAGTGCTGCCCAGTCCCGGAGCCTCTGAGTCCAGAAGCCCAACAGTAAGGGGGAAAGCAGTGGTGGAGGAGAAGGAAGATCGAGGGGCGTGGTGGCACAGGCTTGTAATCCCTGTACTTGGGAGGCTGAGACAGGAGGATCGCAGGTTCCCGGCCAGCCTCAGCTATTTAGTGAGGCCCTCTGCAACTTAGTGAGACCCTGTTTCAAAATAAAGAATAAAAAATAGGGCTGGAGGTGTAGCTCAGAGTTCGAATGCCCCTGGGTTCAATCTCCAGTGCCTAAAAAAAAAAAAAAAGATCCAGGCACTTTGAAAACAAAGAACAAGGGTGAGCTGGGTGTGTATGGGTGTGGTGGTATACTCCTGTAATCCCAGTACTTGGGAGGCTGAGACAGGAAGAGCGCAGGTTTGAGGCCAGCCTCAGCAACTTAGTGAAACCCTCAGCAATTTAGTGAGACCCTATTAAAAAAAAATACTACTAATAATAAATAGGGCTGGGGGTGTAGCTCAGAGGCAGAATGCCCCTGGATTCAATCTCCCAGTACTGCAAAAAACAAATAAATAAATAAATAAATACATAAATAAATAAATAAATAAATAAGAGCAAGGTGGAACAGGTACCTCTACAGTTAAAGGGCCCTGCTTTTTTTTTTTTTTTTTTTTGGCAGTACTGGGGATTGAACTCAGGGGCATTCTACCTCCGAGCTATACCCCCAGCCCTATTTTGTATTCTTTATTTTGAAACAGGGTCTCACTAAGTTGCGGAGGGCCTCACTAGGTAGCTGAGGCTGGCTGCGAACCCGGATCCTCTGGTCTCAGCCCCCCAAATGCTGGGATTACAAGCGTGCGCCACCACGCCCGGCTTTTTAACAGAAGCCACCCAAGGCCACTCCCAGACCCCAAGGTGAAAGCAGATCTTGTCTTCTCAGTGGGGTGAAGAGGCAGAGACAGTCTTAACACACCACACTACAATGCAGTGTCTTCAAACCCAAAGAACAGTCGTCAGGGAGCCAGACTGCCCCAGGCCCCCCCGCCCCCCCTCCACCCCAGCCCCCAGCCCCACAGCCTGGCCCTGAAGAGCTGGCTCTGGCTGCACCGCCCGAGCTCTGATGGGCCCGGGTGGACATGTTATCTGGCCTCACTCTGAGGTTGAGTTTCCTTATCTTAAAAGTGTGTGCAAGGATAGTGCCCGTCTCAGAGGGTTGTGATTCGGGGAGAGAATGAACGCGAAGCTCTTAGCAAAGTGTCTACACATTTTCTATGTGCCGGAGTGGTGGCAGCCATCATCATCATCATCATCATCATCATCATCATCATCATCATCATCCTCATCCTCTTCCTCCTTCTCCTCATCATCACTTAAACACCTTCCTAACCAGGGCACCGGACCAGAGATGGATCATCCTCGCCATCACCATCACCATCACCATCACTAACACTTTCCTAACTAAGACACTAGACCAGAGATGGATCATCATCGCCATCACCATCACCATCACCATCACCAACACTTTCCTAACTAAGACACTAGACCAGAGATGGATCATCACCATCACCATCATCACCACCACCACCACTTAAAAACCTTCCTAACCAGGGCACCGGACCAGAGATGGCGGCTTTGGGGCTGGTCATGGCAGATAGACTGGAGAGTGAGTTGGAAGTGGCCTGGGAGGGCTCCGAAATGTCTCGAGGAGGCCATCCCTGCTGCCCGCTTGGAACGCTGGCCAAAGCAGCTGACAAGGACCTAAAGCGCAGGCGGGAGGGGGAAACAGGGATGGCTTGGGCGGCCACATTTGCCTATCAAAAACTGTACATTCACTCCGCTTTCCACGGGGACTCATGCCCTAATATGGGCCCTGCAGCTTTCTGGGTTATTTCGAGTGCATGTGATAATGGCTCCAGGCTTTGCCTCTGCTGCCCCCAGAAAACTTTCCATCTGGGGAGAGGAGAGGGAGGATGGCTGGCAAAGAATGCGGCGAAGGGCACAGGGAAGCCCAAGGTTAGGAGCGGAGAGAAGGTGGGCATAGGTGGGTGAGCGACGGGGAAAGGAAGAGCAGGGGCTGGTGGCATGGGCTGACCCGGAGGCAGCGTGAGAGGGGACAGAGAGTTGGGCAGGACAAGCCAAGATCTCTAAGACACAGGTAGGTACCTGACCACGCCCTCTGCCTCCTGTCCACTGCCCCAGGGGAGGACAGCCTCCAGCTCCCAAGGGAGGGACTTAAGAGCAAGGCTGAGAGACCACAGCCTACCTCTTTGCTCCTAACTCTGGAGAGAGCCCCTTTTGCATAACAGCCAAGCTGGGCCGGGGGCCCCTGGGCTCCTTGATTTATTTACGTACTAATTATCATTCTGCCCAGCCGTGGCCCGACTGGCTCTAGTCTGCAGAGGGTTAACTCCAGCCGAGGGGCTGGCTGGCGCTGCCTTCCCCTTACCTCCATTCCACGGCTCCTATCACCTACCTCCCCCACCCCCTGATCTTAGGAAAAAAAACCCATCAAAATAACTATTTTATGTCTCCAAATATGCAGATCATTTTCTTTAATGAAAGATGCTTGACGTCTCCGATCCAATTAATATGCAAATGCAGGAGAGGATTTATTTGTGACATTCTGTCTGGGTGAGAGAAAACAAAAAAGGCCTGTTAACCAAAACACTAATTGCTGTGACTGATTGTCACATATCATCATTTTCATAGGATCTCCTCCATTCCCGGCTCACAGGGAGCTTGAAACCAGGACTCACTCCACGCAGGCATCAAGGAGAAACAGGGCAGCTGGCTACCTGCTAGCTCGGTCCCCAGGAGACCAGACCTGATGTTGGGCTCCGCGAGGTGGAGGGTCTGCCCGGCTCTGAGCCCACGGTGTCCACCTCCTAGGCTGCACCCTGCCACTTAGTCACCGGCCCACAAACTTGGGAAGAGGGAGGCTCTAGTCTCTCTGGGACCTGGCAGGCTGGATGGGGCTCAATGACCTTGGCCCAGGCCAAGGGCTTTTACCACCTGGTCTAGGAAGCAGGGGCAGGCTCTTGTCACGGATAAGCAGGGTGCGGGGGGGGGGGGGTGTCCAGGTGGCTTCTTTGGGTCCTCTCTGTCACCATCCTGTCTTCTCTTGCCTCTCACACTGTCTTTTCCCTCAAGGTCATCACGGAGAGGCCACCTAGGGAAACTGAGGCACAATGCAGCGAGGCATCCTCAAGTCTCTGGAAACTCCTAAAGACTCCCAGACACCTGCTGAGGCTGGGCAGATACCCGCACCTTGACTTTCTGTCACAAGACTGACACCAAAGTGGATGGGTTAGCAGTCACAGCCACCGGCTTCCCTGAGTGGCTCAGCAGGACCAAGAGCACTCTTCAGAGGAGTCCAAGGAAGACCACGGGGCTCCCTTTCCCACCTGTGCCTTAGGGACTGGGGGAGGGCAGTGAGTTGATGGGCACCCTCTTCCCAAAGACCAAGGGGAAATGGGCAGGAACAAGGCATGTCTTGCCCGAGATACTCAGTAAATGACAAGAACCTTCTGGGTGCTGTGTAGCTGGAAACCGAATGCCAAGGACGGAAGATTCTCGAAGGCAGCTGTCCTTCCCACACAGGGGCCGGGGGTGAAGGGTCACTTCAGGGTACTGTCCTGGGTGCTCAAAGACGGCCTTTTCTACATTCCTGTCACCTCCCTACAACTCCTCCTAGAACTCGTTGGGTTGGGGAGCTCGGTGGGCAAGGCCTATTGTTTACCAGGCTCCCTCAGCCTCGCCGTGGGCGGTAGGCCCCAGCCGAGGGCACACCAAGGGGCTCTGCACCTCGCAGGAAGGCGCGGAGGAGCTCCAGACACAGAGGAACTGCTAAGCAAGTTCCCCCTTGGCCGGGGGTTTCTGCGTCTGGCCACAGCGGGCAAGATGGCGGAGTTTCACTCGACTCCCTTCTCCAACATGCACGTCTCCTTCCCCAGCCCAGCTGCCTCCCTTGGGCACCACCACAGGCCTCCTAGAAGAGCTGGCGCCAGGGCAGCATGGGGCAGACACTCTCCCCCCCAAAAAAAGGCCTGCCCCCGCACCCCAAGAACAGGCTCAGCAGGATGCCGTGCGGGGGAGCTTGGAAGCCTTCCGGGAAGAGGGCAGTCCTGGCACCAGTCCCGCCGGGAAGGAGGTGAGCTGGGTCTGCCACTCTGTCTGCCGCTCACCTGACTCGCGCCCACGGCGGCTGAGCACCAATGGGGTGTGCGTGGGTGCAGACGGAGGCACGCATCATGGCGCCAGGAGCCGAGGGAGGAAGGCGGGCGGCTGGGCGTGGCAGCGGGCTGGCTGGTCAGCTGTAAGCTGGCATGGCAAGGCCCCGCCTGCCCGTGTGGATGGTGGGTGGGCAGACGGGGGAACAAAAGCAAGGGTCCTCAGCATAACCTCAAGCCCGTCTTACCTGCCACCTTAGGCCGCCTGTCTGCCGCCATTGGCCAAGCGGGAGGAGACAGGCATGGCTCCCATTCTGCTTGCGCACACGCCGTGGAGACACACCGCAGAGCTTGCGGGGCCCTGGGCCCAGGGTGCAGTGCTACGCTCTCACTGTGCCATGATTTAGAACCCCTTTAAAACGAACCCATCTGTCCATTAAAACTGCCCATAAAACAAGGGAGCGGGTGGCTGTGGCTCTGAGCAGTCTATTAAAGCCAGACGCCTGCGCCACCCCAGGGCCTCGCCCTTCCTTCCCTGGTGCCCGGCCTGGGGCAGCATAGGCCTCGCTGGACATGGCAAGGTTGGGTCTGGCTAGACCAGCTCCCAGACTCGGGGCAGGGAGGCCTCGCGCTCAGCAGGTGGCCTTGTCATGATCCAGATGGAAGGCCTGGACCCCAGGGCAGCAAACTGGCAGCCTACGCTGGAAGCTCGCTCCTCCGCGGCTCTTCCTGGCCCTGTCTCCCACTTTCTTTTCACCATGGTAAGGGTCCTTGGGGACTGGGTGCCTAGGAAACTTACCCACATGTTGCACTGCCCCTCCCCCAAATCCCTGCTGCAAACCCACAGCACCTGGGCTTCATGCACCCCAACTCCGGAGCCCTCCCTGACCTCGCTTCTTAGGGCTCTTCCCAAGACCCAAACTCATCATCAGGGTTGACACCAAACTCACGCCCAACCGCTAGCACCTGCCCAAGTCTCCCAGGTCCCTTCAGGTTCACAGCGGCACAAGTGGAGTTTCCCAAATCCCAGAACTCAGAACTCCTTCACCATGGGACACTTCTGGAGAAGGCGGAAGACTCCTCCACTACTTTGAAAAAAAAAGGGGGTAAGCCTGATGCCACTCCAGCTTTAAAAATATCCCCCATACTGTCCACAGGGTCAGAGCAAAGGCCACGTGGTCAGAGCTGGACTATAAATAACCAGCAAATCGTTTCCCAAAGCCACGGCCCCTCCCCAGCACCAAGAACCTTTCCGAGGAAATCAAAGTGAACACAACTGTTACCAAGTCACTACTAAAATATTTACCAGCCTGGCGAAGTGCCGAAGGTGCTTGGCACCGAGTGTCTGCTTATTTACAAGGCTGTTTTAAAGGGTAGAAAGCAAAATAAGGTAAACTGAGCTATTAAACCGAGGGGCCAGGTGGTACCTACCAGCTGCCAGCTGTCCCAGGCAAGACAGGAGCTAGATCAGCAGTAGCTGATTCCTCAAACAAGGGGCAGGGAAGCCAATGGCATGGCTCTGGAGCTCAAGAATCACCCCTAGGAAGGGGGAGGGCCCCCGAACCTGAGCAGAGAAATTCAGAGAGGGGCGTCTCCCCCCACCCACCACACCAGCAGTGCCCAGCCTCTGCAGCTCGTGCAGAGGGTAACCTGGGCACGGCCCATCCGCAGGCAGAGGAGAGGGGCCTCTGGGTGGTGGTGGTGGGGAGGCCAGGAAAGGGAGGCCCAGAGGAAGGCATGCAGTGGGGGCTGGCGCTGGCGGAGATCTTCAGAGGAAGACAGAAGGCGGACACGCGGGACCTGGAAGGGAGAAGGCACTCGAGTTTTCTCTTCCTCCTCTTGCTTTGAAGTTTCCTTGTGGTTTGAATTTAATTTTGATTTTCTCAACTTTAGCAGATTGAAGTTGAAATAACCTACAAATTACTTAATGTGTTGTAAATCTGGGGGAATTCAGGAGTAATGGGGACCACATGTTGGCCGGGGAGGGAGCCCACAGAGGACCGGGGCGGGGCGGGGGTAGCAGGAGGGGGTGGCTCTCACAGACCTGCAGGTGGCTGTCCCAGGCCTGAAGCTGGGTGCTGGTGCCCTTCCCGTCAGGGTGGGGGTGAGGGCTTCCCTAGGGGTGGGGGTAGGATTCCTGAGCTGGCCCGGGAGCCCTGGACCGACACGGCAAGAAAGTGTTAAGACCGTGGACTGACCAAGTCACAGCCCGGGGCCGCCTGGAGACCAGGGCCGCTGGGCAGCCAAGAAGGCCGTGTGCCAGGCGTCTGCCAGGCCCCTCCGCAGCGCCAATGCCAAGGCCGCAGCCAGCCCGCTGCGTGAGCGTGTGGCTGTCAGCTGAGCCCCCGCCGCCCGGCTCCCCCTCCCGCCCTCCCTCTTCCGCAGACTTCTCTCAAGTACTGAGCCATATGGTTCTAGTTAAGCTCCATATTTTTCCTTGTCGATTGAAGAGACACACTTTCGTCTTTGCCAGACAGTTTGCAGATTGCTCTGTTGGCTCAATTTCTTATTGGATTTCTCAAAAAACCTGACATTTTAAATTAATTTACAGCCACAACAAAAAGAGTTCAGAATTTTAATGGTGTTGTAAGTAATTTTTAGGTAATCCACTCCAGATTTTGATATTAACCTTTGAAACTGGAGTTCATTCAGCTACTATGTTACAGTACACAGTCAGACTCCAGGCCTGGGGGAGGCCCGGGGGAGAGGCAGGAGCTGGGTCTGGGAAGCTCTTTCATGGCTAGGAAACCCCAGAGAGGATGGTGCTGGGAATCCAGGACAGGTGAGTGACAAGGGGGTGGGAGGGGAGGGCAGGGTGCCTTAAGATAGCAGGTCAGGTGTAGGTGGTAAACGTGGGGCAAGAGAGCCTGCAGAAAGTTCTAGAAGGAAGCGCTCAGCAGAGGCAGTGTCCTCAAGGTCCCTCAGTAGCAAGAACAGGTTGAGGTTGTACCTCAGCGCCCTGGGAAATAACAAGAAATAATAACGATGGTCATAATAATGATGACGGCGGACGCTGGCGGCACATCACCGGGGGCAGGCAGGCACCATGTCAGCTGCTTCTCGGACCTGAGCTCACTGACGCCTCAAACCATCCATGGGCTGGGTGCTATCTCCTCAGCAACACCGCCATTAATCGTTCATTTTGTTTTGCTTATTTTTTATTTTATTTTTTTTAGTACTAGGGATTGAACCCAGGGGCCTTCTACCTCCGAGCTACACCCTCTTTTTTAATTTTATACTTTGAAACAGGGTCTCGCTAAGTTGCTGAGGCTGGCCTCAAACCTGTGATCCTCCTGTCTCAGCCCCCCAAGGCCTGGGATTACAGGTGTATGCCACCGGGCCTGGCTCTCTCACTGATGTTTGCTGAGGGCTGACCATGTCCCAGGCAGAGAGAAGCCCTTCTTAGTTCCTGCCTCATTCAGTGGCATCAGAAACCCTACGAGAGACACAGGCTACCCACATCCCCGTTGAACGAAGAGAAAAATGAGGCTGGGAGAGGGGAATTCATGGTCCCTGGTTTCGGGGCTACTGACCAGTCCTCTGGACACTGTCTTTCTCAACCCACTCTGCTTCTCCATTCACAAAATGCTACAGAATCCTCATCACCATCATGGGTCCCTCTCGCTGGAGCTGGAGGGGAGGTGTGGGCTTTGGCCTCGCGCTCCCTGGGGCAGCGCTGAAGGCCGCACGCCGGCCTGGCTGGAGGAAACTCCAGGCATGGGACGGCGCCCCTTGCCAATGTCTTTGCTCAGCTCTGGCGCTGCTCGGCCCTGCTTGGGTGCCGTGCCAGCTTACTACACCAGGAGATTGCTAGCATTCCTTTCCTGAGGGAGCTTCCCGGGGCACCCAGGAAAGGAGATGCAAAAATGGGGCCCCGCCAAGGCCCACTGCAGTCCCCGGAAGGTCCCCCTTCCAGCAGCCCGCACAGGGAGCTGCAGGGAGGCCCGGGGAGGCTGCACAGAATCCTCGGTGTCCTCCATGGGCTGCTCTAGTCTCAGAGGAGATGGTCCAGGAAGTGGGTCAGCTCCTATCAGCCCACCCACTGAGATGCCAGTCAATGGCGCTGCCCAGGGCTCCTGGCCAGCGAGGACAGAGAGGAGGGGTTTGGGAAGAGGCAACCAGAGAGGACTTTGTGTTTACTGGAAGTGAACAGAGCGTGCAAGTGGGGACTGGGGCTGAGTGAAGACAGAGGGGAGCTGCGGTAGCTGGTGTCCCAGCCAGGAAAAACTAGGAACAGCGGGAAAGGGAGGGCCGGAGGAGTGGCCACGGTGAGCAGGTGCGGGGAGCCACGCGGCACCTGCTGTGGGAGCCCGGCCTGAGGCCCCTGGAACCACATCCACCCTTTCATTCATAACCGTCCGTGTTTGCTATTCTGGGTGCCAGCTTGGTGCAAGGCCTTGGAAGTCCAGGAAGGAAAAAAAAACAAAAAACAAAAACTCCCGCCTCACCCAAGCTCAACAAACTCAAGCACCTCCAGGCCCCTGGCGATCCAGCACTGCCCAACAGCACCCCGAGCTCCTACTGTCCTGATGCCCACCCTTCGAAAGGGTCTGGAAGCCTAGAATTCCCATCCTCGATACCACTCGGGCCGCACGCCAAGTTCCTAGACTCCAAGAACGAGAACACGCTTCCCCAAGGTGCCAGGGGCCACGATAAGAACTCGAATCCTTTCACCGTTTCCAGAGACAAGAGCATCTGCCGCGCGATAGGTGTCTGGGTGCTGAGCCACGAAGCCTGCGCCAGGGGCCGGCCTTCGCCTCCTTCCGGATCAGGGGCATCAGGAGGGCCAGGCCGCAGCTGCCCAGGGCCCGTGCCCAGACTGCGCAAACCTGGGAACCTGTGGAGCCCCTGGCTAGCTGCCAGACAGCATGTATGAGTGTCAGGGGGCGATGGGGGGGAGAGCTCAGGCTTGCCATGCCCCGGCACCGGGCCAACACGCGGAAGGTTGAACTCACCCCGGGCGCGATGCCACGTGCCCAGGAACCGGGCATCTGCTGGCACGGCAGCACAAGAAGACCGAGGGGTCCCACCACCGCCTGCCGCCCCCGGCCCCGCTCAGCACGTCACGATGGTGGGTCTGCTCCTTCCTGGCATGGTACTGAGGATGGGGGCGCTCGGGTGTCCCCCTCTGGCACCATGCCCACCACATACGGTGGGCTATCCCCATTGGCACCGGGCCGCACATGGAAGGACTCAGACACCCACTGGACCCGAGCCAGGCTCCGAATGGCTCTCCCAGCTGGCTTGAGGCCATCGACTGGGCACCTCTGGGTTTGGGTCCATGGTACCATCGACTTAAGATATCGGCCATTGGGACAGCCCCCCGTCCCACACTGCCTCCGGATAACCGTGTTCCATCGTTTTCTGGGCCACGGGGAAAACGTTAGGAGTCTTCCTACCACGAGTCGCAACGTACAAACTACATGTGAAAATATTTAAAACGAGCGTCCTTCCCCTCCGGTCACTGAGACAATCCTAACATTAAATTTTCATGTGTGTTCCAACAGAGCGAGTGCACCCCAGAAACTTTTCTGAATTGTTTCCCCTCCCCAGTTGTCTCCTGGCCTCTTGTGCTCTCCCCCCACCCTCCCCACTCTTTCTTTCTTGGCTTCTTCTTCTTCTTTTTATTATTATTATTTTATTTTTTATTTCCCCCTCTTGGTCAGGTTAAAGCGCTCCTGAGGGGTGATTGACGGGGGTTGCCATGGAGACCCCGGCTTGAAAAAAAGCCTCGTTAGTTGCCAACTCTGTGTGTTGTTGTTTTACAACTGTGACCGACCGTCACATGAGAGGGGGGACAGCTGGGGGCCGGGCGGTACAAAGGGGAATGGCTTTTTAATGGAGTGCCTGGCCAGCGCTTGAAGACTCAATAAAGAGTTGCTGGTGAGTCCCCTCGCTGGGCCAGGCCCAGCACACGGGGGCGGAGACCCTTTGTTCCACAGGAGCCGGGATGGGAAAGTTGGGAAGACCAGCCGCTGAGAGGTGAAAACAAGAGGCCTTCCCCCCCACTCACCGGACGGCTATTTTCTCTCACTCTCAGGGTGCCCGGATCGAGGGGACAAAACCCAGTGTCTTGGACAGGCTGCCATGCTGGGGGAGGCGGCCGGGAGGCAGCTGGGGGAGCGGAGGGGGCAGGGAGGGAGGCTGCAGGGAGGAGGCTGGGGCGGGGGGGGGGGGGGGGGGGGGGGGGGGGGGGGGGGGGGGGGGGGGGGGGGGGGGGGGGGGGGGGGGGGGGGGGGGGGGGGGGGGGGGGGGGGGGGGGGGGGGGGGGGGGGGGGGGGGGGGGGGGGGGCAGGCCTGCCTTTGGCTCCGTGGCCCTCAGCGTGAAGGCAGGTGGCCGATGGGAAGCTGGGCCGCTGCTGCTGCTGCTGCCGCCGGGCGGGAGGCAGTGAGAACCCAGGCTCTCCATGGCCTGAGTCCTAAAAGGGGCAAGATGGCGGCGGAGCTCTTCACGCTGAGAGCCAGGAGAACTTGTGTGTCCGTCCAGGAGGAACACCCATAGACACGGGCTGCGTGGCTCCCCTGAAGACCCTCTCTCCCGGGTATCTCTCCCCACTGAGGCTTCGGATGGGCAATGCCCTGCGAGGGGCCAGAGGCCCAGGAGGAGGGGCTGAGCCCAGGACATGGGCCTTTCCCATGGAGGAGACCAAGGGCCACAGCCCTGAGGAGAGAGACAGACAGACAGACAGACAGACAGACACCAGGGTGGCTGAGGGCAGGGCTTCTCAGAGAGAGGCCTGGGGGCCTCTGGGGGTTCCCAGGACCATTTCAGGAGCCCCAGAAAGTCTGTGTTGGAATGTGCCTTTCCCCACGTGGTGACATCACACCAATGTTGTGAAACTCCTGGCTCCCTGGAACAAATCAAATCAAATAGTAGCGTGAGCAGTCCCGAGTCTCCAGCCCCATGCACTTTCAGCTCAAGTACACTGAAAATAATGCATATATAATATATATACATACATAGACACATACATAGTATGTTGTATATGTGTGTGTGTGTGTGTGTGTGTGTGTGTGTGTGTGTGTGTGTATCTGGGTGTGGTGGCACATGCTTAGAATCCCAATATTGGGAGGCTGAGACAGGAGGACTGCAGGTTTGCGGCCAGCCTCAGCATCTTAGCAAGACCTTGTTTCAAAACAAAAAATAAAATAAGTTTGAGGATGTAGCTCGGAGGTAGAATGCTCCTGGCTGGATCCCCAGTACCACATACACACACACAAAATGTCCTCAATAAAGCTATAAATATCTTTTTTTTTTTTTTTTGCAGAACTGGGGATTGAACTCAGGGACATTCTACCTCTGAGCTACACTTCTAGTCCTATTTTTTATTCTTTATTTTGAAACAAGGTCTCATTAAGTTGCAGAGGGCCTCACTAAGTAGCTGAGCCTTCCAAGTACTAGGGTTACAAGTGTGCGCCACCACACCTAGGTCAAATATCGTTAATTTTTATTAAATCTTAGTCCTTGAATATGTCTTTTTTTTTTTTTTTTAATACTAGGGATTGAATCCAGGGGCATTTTACCTCTGAGCTACATCTCCAACCCCCCCCCTTTTTTTTTTTAAAAACAGGGTCTCACTAAGTTACTGAGAATAAGCCGGGTGTGGTGGCACACGCTTGTAATCCCAGCATTTGGGAGGCTGAGACTGGAGGATCCGAGTTCGCAGCCAGCCTCAGCTACCTAGTGAGGCACTCTGCAACTTAGTGACACCCTGTTTCAAAATAAAGAATAAAAAAGTAGGGCTGGGGGTATAGCTCGTAGATAGAATGCCCCTGAGTTCAATCCCTAGTATCAAAAAAAAGTTACTGAGAATCTTGCTAAATTGCTGAGGCTGGCTTTGAACCTGTGATCCTCCTGTCTCAGCCTCCCAGGTACTGGTGAGTTCGTATCTTTTTCAGATTCTACATGGGGAAGCCCTCTTCTGCTACCAAGCCAAGTCTAGTGCCTGGTCAAAGAAACAACTTATGTGACTGGAGTAGGAGGCAGAAAGAACCACCTTCTTCACCAAATGCTATTTTTACCTAAAGGAGCCACAGCCAGCCACATCATGATGCTTCGGGTTTGAGTACTTGGCAGCTGTTTCCTCTAACGTGACCAAAGCAAGACTCCTGCCACTTCAAGGGAAAGAGCCCATTTCTGTTGCCAATGTAAAAAATCTGAGCTCTCCTGTAAAAATGAGACTTTGGGAAAACTTGTGTCTGCCACTGTGATCCTCAACGATACTAATGAGTGTGTCTGAAAAATAGCATTCAATGAAATGTGTCAACATTCGGAAGATCTGCGCTCCTTGGCGGGCCAGTTTCTTTTTCCAAATGACCACGTGCAAGGTTATGAAATCCAAGAACGAGTTATTCCAAATGTGAAAGAGACAGATGGGTTTTACTATAACGGTGTACCCAAAGTTCACTGATGTGGCCTCGGGTTCTACTCTGCAAGTGACCTTTGAGAAGCCACAGCTTGTTGAGTTTTGGTGTAGTATTAAAGAAAAATAACCAGTTATTCGCAAATACTATGCAAATACTCCTCACTTTTACATTTAAAGTTGCATTTAAAGCTGGATTCTCAGCCAGGCGTGGTGGCGCACGCTTGTAATCCCAGCATTCGGGAGGCTGAGACCCGAGGATCTGGGTTCATGGCCAGCCTCAGCTACCTAGTGAGGCACTCCGCAACTTAGTGAGACTCGGTTTCAAAATAAAGAATAAAAAATAGGGCTGGGGGTATAGCTCGGAGGTAGATGCCCCTGAGTTCAATCCCCAGTACCGCAAAAATAAATAAATAAATAAATAAAAATAAAGCTGGATTCTCTTGATTGCTTTCAAACAAAACCTGTGAGAAAGAACGGAGCACAACAGCAGACACAGGAATCCAGCCATCTTCTCTGAAGTCCAATATCCAATAAACTTGCAAAAATGTAAAGCAACACCAATCTTCTCAGTAAAATTTTGTTTTGGAAAGTAGTTAATTAGCATAAAAATATGTTCTTTTCAGTAAGGTAATGAACTTTTTTTTTTTCTTGTTGTACTAGGGATTAAACTCAGTGGAATTCTACCTCTGAGCTTACATCCCCAACCCTGTTTTAGTATAATTTGGAAATAAGTCTTCACTAAGTTGCTGAGGCTGGCCTCAAACCTGCGATCCTCCTGTCTCAGTCTCCTAAATCCTGGGATTATAGCCATGTGCCACCATGCTTGGCTTCAGTATTCATCCATTCCTTTCCCCTCTCTCTCTCTCTCTCTCTCTCTCTCTCTCTCTCTCTCTCTCTCTCTTTCGTGTGGTACTCAGGGTTGAACCGAAGGGCATTTTACCTCCAAGCTATACCCCCAGCCCTACTTTATTTTTATTTTGGAACAGGCTCTCACTAGGTTGATAAGAGTCTCACTACTTGCTGAGGCTGTCCTCAAAGCTGAGATTCTCCTGTTTCAGCCTCCCAAGTACTGAAATTACAAGCATGTGCCACCATACCCAGCTTATGTTTTTGTTTTGCAACAGTATCTCTTGTCTCAGGCCCCCAAGTACTGGGAATACAGAAGTGTACCATCATGCCCAGCCAGTTTTAATTTCTAGTATGATAAATATCAGTAAATAAAATCCACACAAACAAAAACTTGGAGGTCCTCAGTACTTTTAAGGAATATAATGGGGCCCTAAGACCAACAAGTTGGAAGACCCACTGTCTTAAAGCAGTAGGGCCAGAAAGTCTATGTTGTGGGGCTCTGTGGCGTGGGGCACCCAGAGCAGACAATTCCCTGGCCCACAGCCAGCCCTGGATTTGATGAAGGTCTACTTGGCCTCTATTCCCAGGGACTGAGGACAATTACACGTCACATCCTGCATGTGAGGTGCAGCAGGTCGAGTATTCCTTATCCGAAGTGCTTGGGACCAGAAATGTTTCAGATTTTTTTTTTTTAATTTTGGAATATTTGCATATACATAATGGGATTGGGGATGGGATCCAAGTCTAAACGTGAAATCCAATTGTTTCACACACACCTCATACACACAAGCCAGAAGGTAATTTTGTACCGTATTGTTCCCGTGCCTTCGCTTTGCCTGCGACCCTTCGCAGAAGGCCACATGTGGAATTCCAGGTGTGGTGTCATATTGGTGCTCAGAAAGTTTCAGATTCTGGAGCACTGTGAGTTTTGGATTTTCAGATTAGAGATGCTTAACCTATACAACCTGGGGCAGAATGGTGACTCTGGCAGGGTGGTGTGTGTGTGTGTGTGTGTGTGTGTGTGTGTGTGTGTGTATAAAGGCCCAGGCAGGGCAGCAGCAACCTCGGGTGCAGGTGAGCCCACTGCCCCGAAGATAAAGAGGAGCTGGCAGAGGGGGTGCCCAAGAATGTAGAGCCGAACAGGGAGTCCTGCCACGAGCCTGCAATTCATAGCATGCCCTGGGCCCCTTCCCAGGGACCTGCTAATTCTGTTCCCGAGCTGTCCCCGGGGAAGCCAGGCTGGAAAGGAGCAGAGGCGGGCTCCGGTGCATTTTGCTCCAAGCTGCCTGGGAAGAGCGAGGGCCCTCGGCCTCAAGCCTGGCTCTAGTGCAGAGATGTGGAATTTTCCAGGAAAACTTCAAAACCATCACTGAGAGGGGAAAAACAGTTGAAAAGCGATCTGGAAGAGGAAGAGGAGGAAGAAAAGAAAAAGGGCAGGCCAGGTTTCCCAGGGAGACTACTAATAAGAGAGGGCTGGGAGCGCAGAAGCCACAACTGCAAGTTTTCAGTTTGTGCCCAGAGTTCCCGAGACAGGACCCTAACTTGACCTGGGGCCCCAGGTCACCCCTTTCTGCAGGAATTGGAAGCTGAGAGACTCACAGGCCCTGTGGCTTTTGCAAAGGGCAGCCTCCCTGAGGGACATCAATATACAGAGATACTGACAGGTGACATCGCCGAGGGGAGGGACCCTATTAGAGCCACCTGCATACCAGCCCCAAAAACTTTCCTGAGCTGTTCTTGTGCCAGGGCGCACACCGGAGGCTCGGGGTACATCAGGACAATGGCTGAAAGCCTCTAGCCTGGCTGAGCCCTTCTCTGCTGATCAGAGCTCAGCAGAGAAGTCACGGGGCAACTACAACTCAGCGTGTCAGGCACTGAGACTGCGAGGTTTGGTGAGAGAGATAAAGACAGAGAGAGAGAGAGAGAGCGTGAGGGCGCACAAGAGGGCTCTGACTCAGTCTTGAGCAACCCAGGAAGGCTTGATTTATTTATTTATTTATTTATTTATTGGTACTGGGGATTGAACCCAGGGGCATTCTACCTCTGAGCTCCACCCAAGCCCACTTTGTTATTCTTTATTTTGAAACAGGGTCTCCCTAAGTTGCAGAAGGCCTCACTAAGTAGCTGCTGCTGCTGCGAACCCGAGATCCTCCCATCTCAGCCTCCCAAGAACTGGGATTACAAGCGTTCGCCACCATGCCCGGCTCAGGAAGGCTTTTCAATTAATTTATTTGTTTTTGTGGTGCTAGGGATTGAACCCAGGGGCATTTTACCTCTGAGCTACCACCCTGAGCCCTTTTTTATTTGGAAACAGGGTTTAAGTTGCCAAGAGCCTAAGGTGCTGAGGCTGGCCTCAAACCAGCAATCCTCCTGTCTCAGCCTTCCAAGTACTGGGATTATAGGCATGCGCCACATACCCAGCCCAGGAAGGCTTTGGAGAAGAGGTGGCCTCTCCACTAATACCAGGAAGAATGGCTTGGAAGAGCCAGCGCAGTACAGTTAGTGGGAACCTGGGCCCCGGGGACAGACTCAGGTTTGAATTCTTTGCTGCCGCTTCTTAACACTGGGCCCCTCCTCTATAAAATCAGAGTTGATATTGGTATCTGCCTCAGAGGGCTGCAGAAGGATTAAGTGAAATTATGCAGCTAAAGAGCACGACACGGGGCTTGGCACATACTAAACACTCAATAAACATTGTTATATTGACAACCGTATAAAGTACTGTTCTCATCTCTAACAGGTCCACCCAGCTGACCCCTAGACTGACTGACCCATACCAGGCGGAGCCACCAGCCCAAGGCAGGACGCTGACCTCAGCCCCTGCCCCAATGCACAGCAGCCACAGTGGGTAGGTGGGGGCGACCCCAGGGCCTGGTGGAGCAGGCGACAGGCAGAGGTGGCGGGGCTTGGCGTTGATTTTGAGTGTGTCTTCCAGCACCGAAACTCTAAGTTACCTGCCTAAGAAGAAGCAGGGGGAAAGGAAAAAAAAAAAAAATCCCACAGCCATGCCCTCCCCTGGAAAAAAAAAAATTCTAGGAAACAAAATACAACGACATCTTTTTATTTTGTTTTTTTCGGTAATTATACTAAAGATGAAAAACTCATAATAAACATCTCCCAGTCCCCACCTGCTAACAGTAATTATAATAGACTCAACAATAAATGGTAAAGCAGGGCAGAGCTGCATCTCGGGAATTCTCTAGGGCATGTGGATTAGCTCAGAAAGCCTGAATGATTAAAATACACTAATTAAAATTTTGTGTTCCTTGGTAACTCGTCTGCCTGGGCCCCTGGTGTTGGCAAAATGGGAATTAACGTGACAAAAGCAACACAGAGGGTTTTTGTTTTAAATAAAGAAAAAAAAAGAGCGAGAGAGAGAGAGAAAGAGAGAGGGAGAAGGAAGATCTATATAAACAAGTTAGACACCAGGAGAGAAGAAAGGCGAGGTGGTTTTCTTTCTAAGTGGAGCGCCAAAGTGTCTGGGCCAGGGCAGTTTGAGACCGAGCGGTGAGGGGAGAGCCCTCTGCCACCTTGGGGTTCTGCCGGGGACACAGGGAACATGTCCTAGGGGCCACTGTTTAAAAACAGTTACAGGAGAGAAGAGGGTAGGAGGCTGAGAAACAGAAGCAGAGCGCCCACCCAGCCCGGCTCTCCAACAGAACGCCTCTAGGGCGGGCCATGGCGCCCGGGCTCCCGCCCCGTGGCCAACGGGACCCTGGGAGGACGCAAGGGAGCTTCTACCCCATTGCAGTTGCACAAAAGAAATTGAACACTTTTGAGTTGCCCTTAGCAACCTAATTGCATCAGTACATTGCACACAGGAGCCAAAGTAACTGAATTTTGATGAAAAGACGGCGGTAATTTACGGCATCACAAAATTAGTTGTCATGGCGACGGGTTAATTACATCTCAAATTAACAATGCAAGTGTGGTGAAATTAAATATAAATCATATTTTCTGCATAAATTATAGGGGTTGATTAGACCGGGGCTCTGGGAGAGGGAAAGGTTGAGCCGCCACGGGCCCCAAGCTGCATTCTGAGCTGACGAGGGAGGCGTCTGCAAGCGCGGGCACGGACCGGGAGCTCTGGGAGGGGATGGGGGACCTCGGAGTCAGGCGCCAGGGCTGCCGGGGCTGCCTCCCTCTGCTCTCGCTGCCACTCGAAGGCTCAGCCGGCTCCACGCAGGGCCAGGGCTGTTCCCAAAGTTTGCTTCTGTTTGGATCAAACTTTGGCTGGGGGAGGAGGTGGGCTTGGCTGGCGCCTCTTAGCAGAAAGCAGGGGACCAAAGTTCTGCCTTTACCCATCCCCAGTGACTCTCCGGGTTTCTGTACCTGGAGCCCTCAGAGACGGACCACAGATGGCTGGCTTAACCCTCCGTCCCCGCAGTTCAATGGGGTCAAACGGTCTCCAAGTCACGGGCATCTGCCTACCAGGGGACGGACCCCGGGCTGCCTGACAGGCCAGCAGTGCGTGGCTCTGGGCTGCAGCCCGGGGGCAGCGTGGGCAGCAGGTACCCAGAGGCAGCGGCTTGTGGTCAGAGGCACATCTGATTAGAAAATACGCTCTTCCAGACAGCTCTGGTCAAGTAGAGACACCTCGGACCTGGTTCCCTCGTACCCAGGGGCTGGGCAGCTGGGCCTCCCGCCTTCCTTCAGTGGGGGAAGAAATGCAGGTTTAAAGGTAGATGAGCCCCTAAGAGCCCTGCACCCCTGCCTCTTGGGCGCTGTGCCCAGCAGACCTCCCAGGTCAGGGAGGATGCCCCGATGTCCATGCCCAGCTCCCGTCCACCTGTTGCTGATGGGTGGCACTGGTGGCATTTCTAGGCCCTGCCACAGAGCACTCCTGGGCCAAAGCCAGGGTGATGTCTAGCAAGCCCAAGCCGGGCAGCTTCACCAGAATGCTGCTGGCTGGATGCTCTGGAATCGTCCTCTCTCACACTCCTGGCTCCATCTTGCAGAGGCTAAGAGTAGAGCTTTGTGTTGCCGGTGGCCATATGCTACCTGGACTAAGGTATCGAGGTCTTAGCCAGGACTTCTAAACCTCAGCCAGCAGCGAATCCCTGAGAAGCTCGTGAAACCCACAGAGTCCTCGGCCCCTCCTCCGGAGAATGGGATTCAGCAGCCTGGACGGCCCAGAATAGTGTCTTTTTCAGTTTTTTTGTTTTGTGGTACTGGGGATTGAATCCAGGGACATTCTACCTTTGGGCTATGCCCCAGCTTTATTTATTTATTTATTTATTTATTTATTTATTTATTTATTTATTTATTTATTTTGAAACAGGGTCTTCCTGAGTTTGCTGAGACTGGCCTCAAACCCACAATCCTCCTGTCTTAGCCTCCCAAGTACTGAGATTACAGGTATGTGCCACCACACCCAGCCAGAATGTGGTGTCTTTAACATGCTCAGGGATTCCGATTCGGGCAGCCCCAGGTCTACACTTGCCTAACACCCCGATGCCACTCTTAACCCCATCTTGCATATGGGGAAACTGAGTCCAGCGAGGAGAAATGGCTGGCTCAGTCAGGGGCGGAGCTGAGGCTCGAGCCCACCCCGGAGTCTCCATCTTCACATGTGAAGTTCTCCTCTCAAGGATACGTCAGGCACCAGGCCAGGCCCCGTGGGAAACACGGGGACAAACGAACCACACGCTTGTCCTTGAGGGGAACACGGTCTAGAGGGGCGCACGGGGCCAAGCAAACAGCCACGGCCCCGCGTGTCCAATCCATCACGAAGGGACAAGGACGTGAGGGCCTCGGAGGAGACAAAGGCAAGGCAGGGACCAGTCTAGGACCAGCCAGCCAGCCAGCCAGCCGAGGACGGGAGGCGCCCAGGCCTGCGGGTGCTCCCGGGGCCCTGGGCTGGGCTGTGTGCCCAGCAGGGCTGTGCCACGCTCCACCTGGCCCAGGTGGGAGGAATTTCCTGAAAGGCTTCTGCAGAGAGATGGGGCGAAGGAAGGAAGAGAAGGCCCTCGGCAGTCCCCCTGACCACGGATGTGCATGTGCGGCTCATGAATATTTCAGTGGCCATTTATTTATCCCTGCACCATCCAGCTGCTGGGGCCACAGACCCAAGGTGGATAAATATAGCCACCGGGCGATCAATGAGGCATCCGCTCTCCCCCCCCCACCCCCAGCCACATCCATTAGACCCCTCGTTCCCACAACCTGCTGGCTGAGCACCTTGTCCTGCTCAATTGGTTTCCGATTTTCATTAGCGGTGGAGGCACAGCCGTGCTCCAGCCCTGGGCGTCCCTCTCACCCTTCGGGGCCCTCCCTCTTCGGGCTGGGCATGGCGCCCGAGGCCGCTGTCAGCCTGGAGGGGCCTTTCCCAGCGCCCAGCCCACTGGAGCGGGGAAGCGAGGGTAGCCAGAGCTCACTTCTCTGGCTGCCCCTTCGGAACGCAGAAGGGGGTGGCGGGTTTTCCTAGGATTCCACCACCCATTTGAGGGCCGGTGGGCAGCACAGTTGCGTTCCGGAAAGCTCTTGACGGCACACCCTGAAATTTCTGGGGGGCTCTCATACCCAGAAGAAGGGTGGGGTGGTGCACAGCTGTCATTCCAGTGCTTGGGAGGCTGAGAGAGGCAAGGCTGCAAGGGTTGGGGGTTCCTTGGGCTTCCCAGGGGAAACCGTAGCTCCAGCGGCCCCAGCTATCTCCCCAAGCAGGACATTTCACACAGGCTGCCCTGCCCCCTACTCCCCAAGGCCAGGCCCCCTCCAGCCTGCCCTCTGAACCAACAAGAGCAGGCTGGAGCTGCTTGGAGGGTCTGGGATCAGCCTGGAAGGCGCTGGCCAGTGCCCCAATCCTGCTCCTCCCGTGATTTGAGGACATCTTCTGGGATCTAGGGTGTGGCACAGTCAGGCAGTGACGGGGATGCAGGCTCTTTCGACTCATAGTTACTTAGCACCCATGACGCACTGGACATCGCCAGGAACACTGGGGTCCAGTCCGAAGAAGACATGTGCCAACCTCTGCCGGTGCCTATCCTTGGCAAGGGGGGCAGTGGCGGGGACAGATAAGTAATCAAGCCAACAAACAACTGATGAGCCCTAGGATGACAAAAGGAGAGTGACAGAGAGTGACCAGGGATACAGGCCGGGGGCGTTCACTACCTCGAGGAGGTGACCTTTGAACCAGAGACCCAAATGGTAAAGGGGACCCCGCAGCCTGGGCCTGCTGGGTCACAAAGATCTCCGGCTCAGCCGCTGGCACAGCAAAGGACACCGAGGAAGGAGTACCGCACCCTACCTCCTCCTTTGGTGCCAAGTGGACGCAGGCCCAGGCCCGTGGCTGGCAGGATGGTGCCCCCCGTGGCCTTGGAGCGATTCAGTATGGCCTGGGGTGGGTGGGAGGGGTCAGCTGGAGAGGGGGGAGGGCAAAATGGCTGGAACAGCCCCGGAGCCCAGGCCACTGACCTATCGGCGGTGGACACCGGCCCCTCCCTTGGAGCCACTGGCGGGACAGGTCAGCTTGGGGCCCTGCCTGCCCGAGGAGGCTTCAAGGCTATGGGGTGACCAAGGGCCAGGGTTTTCTAGCCCGCTGTCTCCCCATAAACCAGCTCCCGGAGGTAGGGCCTTGACCCTCCTGGCCATTCACAGCTTGAGCAAGATGCAAAGGTGGGACTGGAGGGGAGAGGAGAAGATCAGGCAGAAATCCCACAGGGAGCAGGAGAGGGAGGCAGGCCTGTGCCTTTAAAAGAATTTTCATTTAAAGGCTCTTCTCTCTTCCACCATTTCAGTGATCTATATGCAAATATGCTAATGCATGCAAATTAAGACACCACTTTTAGTCCCAATTTAATAGAAAGCATTAAAATACCATTTTTTTTTCCAAAAAACTCCATATGCATGAAGGAAGGATTTTTTTTTTTTTTTTTTTTTTTTTTTACTTTTCGTTAAAGTCACATTCCGGCAGCAATTTTATGCTGTCAAAATGTTCTCAACAAGGGGAGATTTGACTGGCTTCTCTGTGAGCCAGTCATAGAAAGCTTGGGCTCTGCTTCTTATTGAGTTCTTTTTTTTTTTTTAAATATTGCGAGAGTTGGGGGGGGGGGAGAGAAGGAAGAGAAAAGACAACAACAAAAAACACGCCACCCAGGTGGTTTTGGGGAGGTGGTTTTTGGGCTGGGAATGTAGCTCCGTGGTAGAGCGCTTGCCTAGCATGCACTGGGCCCTGGGTTCGATTCCCAGCACCACAAAAAATAAAATAAGAAAAGTTGGGAGGCGGCTCTTGTTTCAAGGCCAGGGACCAGTCCCTTGGGTGGGTGGTGTGTGATGGAACGTGGGTGAGGGACAGCCGGCCTACAAGGTGGTCCTGTGCGCTCACAAGTCCCTCTCGCTCTTTGTCTGGGTAAAGATTCCAGGTGCCGCTCTGCGTGTGTCCCATCATGGGCCCAAGGCTGCCAGCCACACTCAGCACAAACGTGCAGGGCCGCTGGCGAGGGCCAGGAGGGCAGTGGAGCGGGGGAAGGGTGTGGGACTATTTTCACTATTCGCCGCTCTGTAATTAAGCTCTACGGCTCACACTAGGGCCCACAGACCTTTACCTGGCACCTTCTTCCCAGGTCCTTTTGCCTTCTTTTGTCCACGCTGGCTAAGGAGCCACCAGGAGACTTCTTATATCTTTGGTCTAAAAGACCTTTGTCAAGTAGGGGTGAGTTGGCACACGCCTGTAATCCCAGTACTTGGGAGGCTGAGACAGGAAGATCGCAGGTTATTGGCCAGCCTCAGCAACTTAGGCTGGCAGGAACTTAGTGAGACCCTGTTTCAAAATTTAAAAACAAATGAAAAGGGGGTGGGTGTAGCTCGGAGGGGAAATACCTCCAGGTTCAATCCCAAGTATGAAGAAAACAAAAACCAATGGAGAGCAAGGCGTGTGGTGCACACTTGTCACCCAGTACTGAGGCTGAGACCAGAGGATCCGGGTTCACGGCCAGCCTCAGCTACTTAGTGAGGCCCTCCGCAACTTAGTAAGACCCTGTTTCAAAATAAAGAATAAAAAATGGGAGCCGGGCGTGGTGGCACATGTTTGTAATCCCAGCATTCCGGAGGCTGAGACCGGAGGATCCGGGTTCGTGGCTACCCTCAGCTACCTAGTGAGGCACTATGCAACTTAGTGAGACTTGGTTTCAAAATAAAGAATAAAAAATAGGGCTGGGGGTATAGCTCGAAGGTAGAATGCCCCTGAGTTCAACCCCCAGTACCGCAAAAAAAAAAAAAAAAATGGGACTGGGGGTATAGCTCGGAGGTAGAATGCCCCTGGGTTCAATCCCCAGGACAGCAAAAAAAAAAAAAAAAAAAAAGGTGGGGGGTCAGGGGGTCATCAGCTTCTGTAGTGCCTAAGCTACAGCTGCCAAATGTCCCAGGCAGAGCAGGGCTGGGTCTCTGTCAAAGGCGCTGCTCTTCCTCCCTCCTGCTTCTCTGGGCCTTCCCTCTGGTGTTCGAGCTCCTGATGAAAGCCTGCAGACCCTAGCAGGCACATCCTGCCAGCTCTCAGTGCTCCTGGCTTTTCCTTCCCAGCTGGAGTTGAGCGGCAGTGGTTTCCCCGGGAAGCTGCAAGGTGCTGGGACCCCAGGCAGGACCTCGGGAGAGGGTGAAACTCAGCCCCTGGGGAGACAAGCAACAGTACTTCCACCTGCCCATGGAGCCCCATGGACAAGGTCTCATTCCAGTGTCACAGAGACCTGATCTGGTGAGGCCCTTGTCCCGGCTTTGCACTCCGGGTATGAATTTCGGCTCCCCCATCTTACGGGGACCGTCCCACTTGCCTGGCACCAAAGGTGGGGTTTGCAGGGTTCTCATTTGGTCACTTCTCGGCTGCCCTAGAAGCACCGAGTCCACATGACTGATCAGAAATGCAAGGTGCAGAGAGGGAGGACATTGTCTCAGATTTTTTTTTTTAAGCTACTGAGGATTGAACCCAGGGATCTTTTACCTCTGAGCTGTACCTCCAGCCCTATTTTATTTTTTACTTTGAAACAGTGTTTCCTAAGTGATCACATACTGACCTGACCTTGAACCTGTGATCTTCCTGTCCTAGCCTCCTGAGTATGGGGATTAGAGGCATGTGCCACTGCCCCGGACACACCTGTCCAGAGTACCTGTGCGTTCTTCCCAGGACGAGCTGGAAGTCAGTCCAGGTGTGCCTCCGGCCCAGCTCTGCCCACCCCAGTTAGGAGTCTTAGGCCAGCCCCTCGTCCCAGGCCATCTGCCCCTCTTGGGGCCTCAGCTCCACATCCGTATAATGGGAGAGAGAGGTCACAGCCATCAGCAGCACCTTCTGGCTCCATCTGTTCCCAACTATGGAACAGATGGAAGAGAAACAAGGGTGGGGGCGGGGGGGTCCCCAAGCAGGGCAGTGAGTGAGGCACACTGCCTCCCCAGGGCCTCCAGACGGTGGTAGAGGCCCTGAAGGCTACGGGCCAGGAGGTCAAGAAGAGCCCTGGAAAGGGGGAGGAGAGAAGGGTCCAGAAGCAGGAGGTAGAGGAGGAGAAATTGAAAATTGGGAGTAGGACGTGCTTAATAAAAAGCAGGAGAGCACTTAGATTGGGCTTTCAGGGCTGAGGAGAACAGAAGCCCCAGCCCTTGGAACTGTTCCAAGAAAAGAGCAGCGCCAGGCGGGTACGGTGGTGCACACCAGTAATCCCAATCGCCGGAGGCTGAGAGGCCCTCAGCAACTTATTGAGACCTTGTTTCAAGATAAAAAATAAAACAGGGCTGGGGGTGTAGCTCAGAGGTAGACTGTCCCTGGGTTCAATTCCTAGTACCACCACCCCCCAAAAAAAGAGCAAAGCAAAACGAAGAACCCATAGCAGCACCCCAGGCTGTGAGTGCAAAGAAGGGGGGCGGGGGCTGGATTGGAGGTCCTGGGCTGCAGCTCAGGTCTGGGGGGCAGGCAGGACGCGCCGAGTACACTTCTCCAGTGACAAAGAGAAGGTGGGAAAGAAGACAGAGCCGGCGTGATGGGGCCCGTCTAGCAGAGCTCATGTTGGAAAAAAAAAAGAGATTTAGATATTTACGGGAAATACATTTGTTGGTGCCAAACCTCTGGTTTTATTGTCAGGGGGAAAAAAAAAAAGAAAAAAAAAAAAAAAAAAACAAAACCAACCACCGAAACTCGTCCTCAACTGAGAATCCACACGGAGGGAAACGATTTCCCCATCAAACCAGTTTTATTGGATATAAATATCTAATTATTCGTACCAGGCCCTGGAATGCCAGACATTTTGCAGCTTTTATAACATGTGTAGGAGTCTTTACAAACGACTTTTATATTTATTATATATTTATATATTTATAGTTATATATTAACAAACCTGATTTGAATTTTCATCTGAATTATTTTTCGCTTACTGGGCAGTTTTGGGGTTTTTTTTCTTTCTTTCTTTTCTTTTCTTTTTTTTTTTTAAGATCCCAGAAAAGATCTAGAACGTTCTGCCGTTGCTCACACTCTCTTTCCACGGCCGGGGGGTGGGGGTGTTTTCCCAGACAAAGTGTGCCTAACCCAGAAAGAACTGGAGAGGAGGAGGCTCAGCACCACTTGGTAGTGACGCCTGGGGCCAACCTCGGTGGTCCTGAAATGCACATGGATCCCAGCACTTTATAACCACAGGGCCCGGGGCTGCAAGTCGATACCCCGAGCATGACACAAACATGATGTCCCAAACAGACAAACACAAGTATTGACTTTTCGAGCAGAAAGCCCACACTTATACTTCATGCAACCCTTACGTCAACCTTTCACAGAGCGAGAACCGGAGCGGAGCCGGGCGGGCAGAGGGGCCAGGAAGATGGGAGGGGGCGGGGGAGAGAGGGGAAGTTGGCTTGCAGGGAGTAATGTGGATCGGCTGTCATCTGGAGGCCTATCTTCATCTAGAATTAATGCACTAAAGTTCTTTTGTTTTTCCTCTAAATGGTTTTAAAGAGACAGCGAATTCTCTGCCCGGACACGGGGCTTGGTGCGCAGCTGGTCCCAGCTCCGTGGAGAGCTTGGGCGGCCGGCTCTCACCAGGCCTGGCCCTCGGTGCCCCGGCCCTGCCTCTGAGATCAGCGGCTTTTTCCCAGTGTGGGGCAGAAAACACTCGAAGAGCTCCCAACTCAAAGGCTGAATAAAGACAGGAGCTGGGCGTGCTGTCTCAGCCGCCTCTGGGAAAGAAAAGTGCCTGGTCACCTCCAGGGTGGACACGGGGCTGAGAGGGCACATCATGAGCACTGCAAAGGCCAGCTTCCCCAGATAGGGGTCCCCAAAGCCCCCGAAGCTCCGGGAGGGTGTTGGAGCCCTCAAACAGAGGGACAGAGGCTGGAGGACAGGAGGACCCTTGGCACAAAGCAGAGGACCCCGAGGGACCCTGGGAGAGGCCAGGGTCAGGAGAAACTCTCCCTTGAGGCCCACGCCCAAGGGACACCATTCAAGTTAAATGATTTGGGGAGACTCTAAGCAGGGCTCGCCGTCCTCGGGATAGTGAGCAGGAAACCGCACCTCACCGTGCCCCCCAAACTCAGACCTATGGATTCCCAGGGAGAGAGGATTCAAGGGGAAGGAGAGCCCTGGGCCTCACCGGAGACCCTTCGAAGAATGCCCAGGCAGCCTCCGCTTAGAGACCCACGCTCAGGGGGATGGGCTGGGGCCGGGGGGGCTGACAACAAACAGCAGCCACAGGAACGGAGTTGAGCCGTTTCAATTATTCATATGCCAGATGGATTCTTTTCCTGCCTTTTTTCTATAAAAATAAGGAGGGAGGGAGCAGGTCTTACAACCGTCTCTGAAACGGGAGTGGGGGGCACGGGGAGAGAAAATAGAATTCAAGCCCCTCTTTGCACCTGACCCTAGCTTTGGGGATCCCCGATTACCCCCCCACCCCCATTGCAGGGCAGAAGAGATGGGGTGCTCTCTCTCCCTCTCTCTCTCTTTGACCAGAGACATCTTTTCGGCTCCTGATGAGCAGAGTAAGAAGCCAAGGAAATTGTGGAGGAAAGGGCGGGTGAGCGAGAGAAGCAGAGAGCATGGGGCGGAGGGGGGAGGCAGGCAGAAGAGGCTTCTGACCTTCTGTGAAGGATATAAAAAATCCAGCCGCCTCAGGGGACACCCAACTATCTAGCATATTGCTGTTAAAATGTCTGCAAAATTTAATACACTTGGCATACCATCTAATCAGTCCTTGGAAACTCGGGCACGCTCACCCTCCTATATACTCCAACTGTCTCAGACTTTACACCTGGGGGACTCCCGGCCCCACCCCGCACCCCGATTTTAGGGGGAGTTATTCCCCCCCACACACCTCATAAAAGCAGCTTTGGGGACATGTTCCGTTCTGAAGCATGCCCAAGGTCCAGAATTTATAGAGGGTTTCCAGGATGCAGGCGGCACATGGCAGAGAGCCGAGGCGGGGTCTGGGGCCAGGACTTCGGTACCCAGAAGAGAGAAAGAGTGCCATGGGCAGGTACGCACACCACGCCGGCTGACAAGGGAATCTGATCCCAGAAGGGCAGGCAAAGGCCACTCCATCCCGAGAGCCATTCATCCTGACAGCTTCTGTCTGAATAGGAGCTGCCTGGCATGAAGGAGAGCCCTATCTCCTCCAGATACACACACACACACACACACACACACACACACACACACACACCAGGTATACACACAGATTTATGCCCACACAAGTGCTCCATTCATCCATCCATCCATCCATCCATCCATCCATCCATCCATCCATCCGCCCCTAAGATTGCACAGCTACTCCAAGTCCCCAACAAGCAGCTAGGAAGTTTCCAAATCTGCCCGAGGAGCGGGTCACCTGATCCTCTACCCACAGCAGGGCAAGCAGAGCCTACTTTGACCCTGATCCTTTTGGCAGGTCACTACTTTCTTTTTTTTTCTCAGGACTGGGGATGGAACCCAGGGGCATTCTACCTCCGAGTTACACTCCCAGCCCTATTTTTTATTCTTTATTTTGAAACAGGGTCTCACTAAGTTGCGGCGGGCCTCACAAAGTAGCTGAGGCTGGCTGCGAACCCGGATCCTCTGGTCTCAGCCTCCCAAGTACTGGGATTACAAGCGTGCGCCACCACGCCCGGCTGGTCACCACTTTCTTTGACTCGACAGAAAGAAATCCCACAGAGCCCCTCAGTGTGACTGGGGTCACCCACTCCCCAAAGCTTCTGCCCTCTACCCCAGGGAAACAAAGTTCTTATTGAATCCTTTTTTGTCCATTTTTTAATTTTCTCACCTCTGACTGCCCCGATGTCTCAGGTGGCCTTGGGGAGAACCCCAGGAGACTCAGGGACCCCAGAAAACCTGCACCGTGCTCCTTTGAGAGAGAGAGGCCACGGGGAACAGGCCGAGGGTCAGGAGAACCCAGACTCCTGCCCATCTTTAGGAGCACGCCACAGTACCCAGGGATAGGAGAAGAGAACTTAGGGGTACGGCCAGATCCCGCTGCTTGGGCATGCGACCCACGCAGGAGTACAGGGCCCCACGCTGAGGGCACCCTCCAGGTCTAATGTCTTGCCGTCACTGTCTGTCCTGAAATTCTTAGTTTCAAATCGAGGGGCCGCTCATTTTCATCTGGTACGAGGCCCCATAAATTATATATAGCGGGTCTCCAGTGTGGGTTTTGGAAGATCACAGGATCTGGGTTTGAATCCCAAGGCTCGTGTCCCCTCTAAGCCAAGTGACATCAGAAAAGCCACTAATTATCTCTGACTATAATAAGGCCCGGCTAAAAAGTGGGGTGATCGTACCTGCTCACACAGTAGCCAGGCGAATCTAGAGGGGCAAAAAAGGGAGAGAGCTTTGGGGGACACGATTATATATATCTATTTAAACACAAAGTGTGCCAAGACGGGAAATGAGCCTGGTGTGGTGCACACCTGTAATCCCAGTACTTGGAGGCTGAGACTGGAGGATCATAGGTGTGAGGCCAGCCTCAGCAACTTAGCAAGATCCACAGCAAGCTAGTGAGACCCTGTCTCAGATAAAAAATAAATAGCACCGTGCATGGTGGCGCACACCTGTAATCCCTGTACTTGGGAGGCTGAGACAGGAGGTTCCCAGGTTTGCCGCCAGCCTCAGCTACTTAGTGCGGGCCTTTATAACTTAGTGAGACCCTATTTCAAAATAAACAATAAGAAAATAGGGCTGGGGGTGTAGCACGGAGGTAGAATGCCCCTGGGTTCAATCCCCAGTACCGAGAAAAAAAAAAAAGAAAAAGTAAAAGGGGCCGGGAGTATAGCTGAGAGGTAGAATGTCTTTGGGTTCCATCCAGTACCACCAAAGTGGGGGTGGGGAGGCGAGAGGGGAGATTGGGCCTGCTGGTGAGGGCGCCTCCCATCCCCCTCCGCTGTGGCAAGAAGTCGGCTTTGCCATCTGGAGGAAAGCCTCTGGCGTGCCTGGCCTGCTGGCCCCATTCACAGGTGAAGAAACTGGGACAGAGTCAACAGATGACCTGCCTGTTGTCACAGAGTTGCCCTGAGGCAGGGAGAGGCTGGGGACATACTGTTCCCGCTGTCCAGGCCTCTGCCTTAGCCAAGGGACACTTGAGATGGGATGGTGACAAGTAGGCAGGATTTGGAAAGGGGAGGAGGAGGAGGCCTCATTACACGCCTTCACACACACACGTACATACACACACATACACAAACACACACACACATACACGCTCTAACATGCACACGTATGCACACACACGTACACACACACACACATACACTCTAACATGCACACACGCGCACACGCACGCACACACACACACACACACACACAGAGGCACACACGGCAAAATTAAAGCTGAGAACTTGGCCAAGAAGAAAAATCCTACCCCTGCTCCATCGAAACTTATTTTAGGGCAGGAGGTAATTGCCAAGGCTCCAAATAAAAAGCCAACCACAGGCTGTAAACGGCTCCAAGTCTTTAATTAGACCCCAAGAAAAAAAAAAAAGAAGAAGAAGAAGCAAAAAGAAAATGAAAGTAGGAGAAGCTCTCAGAGGAGGGAATCCACGTGGCCCCCTGCCTCCCCCTGGCTTCCCCAGGTGGCCACGGGGGAGCCCGTTGTACAGGCCAGCGCTGCCGAACCTGGACCCAGGGCCGGCTCTGGGCCGGGACCTCCCCTGGGGCTTTCCCTCCTCTTTCCCATCCCACGGGGGCTGGCCGTGTGCCCGGGTACCATCGGGCCCAGGGGGAGGCGAGCCACCTCTACCACAGCTAGAGGAAGGGAGTGGGCCGAGAAAACGCTTTGAATCTGGAGTCTGCCCCACAAGCCCCAGGCCCGGTGCCTCGGCCACCCTGAGCTACCTACCTGTGCCCACCGTCTCCTGTTCCCCAGAGCTGCCGTCTCCCAGCCCCTTCCCTTGGGTAGCTCTGAGACCGTGTGACACACGACCCGCAGCTTCTCCCCATAAGGTCCCTCTTAAGCAGGAGTGGACACTCGGAAATCCTCAGCATGACAATGGCCGCCCACCCTCACCCCAGCCCCTGCTGAGCCCTTAGACTGAGGGTGGGGCCAGGGAGAAAAGAGGCAGCTGCCCTTGGGAAGGCAGAGGGAGGGGGGTCTGCAAAGGGAGGAGGGGTCTACACGCCCTCATTTCTCATAAAAATTGATGCAACCTAGGGGACCAACCAGATCCCCCAGGCGGGGGCTCTTAAGAAGTGGCACATGTCAAACCACGGCAGAGACATGGTTACCGTCAAGGTGCTGTCAATGCCAGAAGAAAGGGTTCCACCCCGAAGGCCAGGGCAGAGCGTCTCAGCGCCCGCTCAGCAGAAGCCCCGGCCGGGTCCTGGGCTTGGTGGAATGGGAGATGCGAAGGAGGCTCATCTCTGCCAACCACAGCCCAGCCCACTGGCAGCCGGCATATGCAAGGGGCAGGGAGGGACCCTGCCTCACCAAAGGCAGCAGGACCACCGTGCTACTGACCCCGGCTGTTCCGCCCTGGGTCCTGGCTCCCCAAGCACTGGGCGGGAACAGTCCCTTTCAGAGACTCTCCTCTGTCCCCTCTGAGTCCAGCAGAGAGGCCCTGGGAACCCTGACAGCAGACTGGCCTGTCCTTACAGCTGCAACAACGAGTCCCCTGCTATGTGTATCAGCGTCTTCACCCATTTCGTTGCCTGTAGCTCAGACGGAACATCAACCGTGACAAGCGAGACGCAGCCACCCTTCGTCAGTACCGACGGGGCCCAAGCACTTGGAGACCACATCCATCCCTGCAACGGAGGAACCGCCATGCTCATTTCACAGAAGAGCCCGAGGAGGCCGAGCCTGGTGAAGGCTTCCAGGCCCACATCCGCACACCGGCGGCAGCCTGGATGGCAACTACGGGGACTCGTCCCCAAGCCTGCCTCTCCCATCTCCCTCTGCCTCCCTAGTTCGCCCTCCTGTCCACTAGTCCAGGAAGGGGCAGCCTGGCCAGCCCCTCCTGCCTGCTGGTTCTCCTGTTCCAGGTTCTCTGAGCATTGCTTCCATGCACACACCTTGTGCCCCGCAAGTGTAACGTAGGTGACAGTCCTGATTCTACTGTGCCTCCAGTTCCCAGGCACCCGCTGTGCCCCGCCATGACGGCCAAGACCAGAGCGAGCTGGAAGGACTTCTTTTTTTTTTTTTTTTTTTTCAGTACTGGGAATGGAACCCAGGGGCATTCTACCTCTGAGTTACACCCCCGATCCTATTTCTATTCTTTATTTGGAAACAGGGTCTCACTAAGCTGCAGAGAGCCTCACTAAGTAGCTGAGGCTGGCCGAGAACCTGGATCCTCCAGTCTCAGCCTCCCAAATGCTGGGGTTACAAGCGTGGGTCACCATGCCCGGCTCTGGAAGGACTCCTCAATAGAGAAGCCGGCGACTCTGGCCTCACAAGGCAGTGTGACGGCACGGAGCGGTTCAGGCAGGGCCTCTCCGGCTTACTCTTCTCCCAAGGGCAGAGGTGGTGGTCAGGGCCGGCCATCCAGGGGAGAAGTGGAATTCTTCTCTGATGAGGGGCTTCTGCTTCCCTGCTTCCTTCCCACCTGGGGAACAGGCTGGGCGGCGCAGTCCCGGCCCCCTCCCCGTGGCAGAGGCAGCAGGAGCCCGGCTAATTAATCCACTCTCCGTCTTCCCTGAGTGCTCGCTAGACACAAGCAGATGGTCGCAGCGATGTGTCCTCTACCCTGGTCCTCTCCTTGGGACCACGTGGCATTCGCTTTCCACTCTCCCTGCTTCTCTTTCTACACTGCGAAAGTCTAAGAGAGACCCTCTTCCCCTTCAGCCAGGGGCGGCCTGGACAGCCCCAGTTGGACAGGTTGGATGACAAGAATCCTCGTTCAGGTGTGCAGGAATGGGAAGTTGTAAGCGGGGTCTCTCAGCAGAAGTGTGGACGAGGTTCCCCTTTCTCTTCTTACATTCAGCCAGCAAGCTGGGCAAAGGAGGACCCTATTTCTTGGAATGTGTTAGGAGCCGACTGTATATCCACAAAACACTAACTTAAACCCTCAATGGCCAGGGCCTGGCTGGTCCTGCCTCCCCTGGAGGCCCCCACATAGAAGTTGTTCCAACTAGAAGCAGAAGGCGCTCTGGGTCTCTGGGTCTCTGGGTCTCTGAGCTCCAGGGGGAGGTGGTAGCCTTCGAGGCCCATGACCCTGGTCTCCAGGAAGCCAACCTGCACATAGGCGTGCTCTCCCAGTGGGGGAACATCACAGAACAGAGCAGCTGGGTCCCCAGGGCAAGGAGCTGGGGACAGGCAGAGCTGAGTGAAGACTGGACCCACAGCCCAGGAACCAGGGACAGACTCCTCTGTAACGAGTCCTGTCTTGGGGGGGAGGCTGCAGGATGTCAGGGGCCCTGCAACTGCACGACGGGAACTTCAGCTGCCGAAACGGCTCCGCTGTTCTGGGCATCGGTTTTCCCCGCTTATGAAATGAGGCTGAGCGGGGTGTTCCCTGGGGGTGGCTGGGGAGACTGGACCTGCCGCGTGTGATCAGCGAAAGGCCTGCTCCTAGCCTCCGTCCGGTAAACGTGAGCTGAGATTATTGCTATCGCTCCTGCTATGTTCACAAGCATCTTCCCCCCCATTTCCTTGTGCTTCATCTGAAAAGTCACGTTTCCTAAATCCTTTATCTCCAGGATGAACCCCAGCGAGGCAAGGGCCAGGGAGATCTGATTAGAGGCCAGGAGGGGTCTGGCCAGATTGCATGAGCCCCGGTGACCCAGAACTGGTCCACGGGGATCTAAGACGTGTGGATCTGCGAGTGGAGGGTGGAGGGCGGACACACGGCTGGGCCCTTCCAGCCCCGTCTTTCGGGGGATGATCTTTGGGGTGAGGCATATTTATCTAGGGCAGCAAGGGTTAACGCAGGGGCTGGGAGAGGCCAGGCAGCACGGAGCACTCCCTGTTTATTAATAAGCTATTTATCACCAGCCTTGCTTTTAATGCCATTTGGGCTTAATGTCGTTAATGAAATATAAATACCCACGCTAACGATGTCGGTCAGAGGCAGCACGGGCAGCAGACGGCTCGAGAACCAGGGCCAAACCACCGGGCACGCTGGGGAAGAGGCTGAGCGCTCAGGAAGCGGAAGAGGTTCCCACCAGCTCGGCACCCCGGCCCCTTCTGCTCCCACCACGAGACTCCCTGGCTGGCTGTGCCGGGAAGGGCTGGGAGGAGCCAGCCCAGGGGGCTGGGAGAGAGGAGCCTCCTAGGGCGCGGGTGCTGTTAACTCCTGGAGCCCGGAGCCTGGCCGAGAGAGCTCCCACCTCAGGGCAGTGCCCGCCTGGCATCGGGCCCCTTGGCTGTAGGAGGCTGGACTCCAACCAGCTGGCAGCAGGCCCCTGAGCTCCCTGACCACGGGGAACAGAGCCAGGGTGAGAGGGGTCACCGGAGGCGGCGGTTAGGACCCCATTAAGTTTTCCGAAAAAGACCCTCCCTCCCACCCCCAGAATGCCACCTGAGGCAGCCTGGCCTTGCTGGATGGCACACCCTCCCTGAGAAGCTGGCATGGGGCTGTTCTGCGGCGTCGGGGGTGGGTATGCAGGTGACGTTTCTGTTCAATGCCCAGAGGCCTTGGAACGAGACGGTGGCCCTACACGGCAGGCCCTGACCTTGTACCTGACCTGGCCTGGCCCCCTCCCACCCAGTGGGCCATCCCTGCCCACCTCTCCCTCAGCTCAGAACTCACACCCCGAGCAGATAACCACCCAGCCCACATGACCCCAGGAACATCAAGCCCCATCCTCAGGTGAGGCGGGCACACTTCTCCTAGACACCAGCTCACCTGGGAGAGGCAGCCATGGCAGGGCGGGGGGCGGGGGGTGGCGTTTCTCTCTAGTCTGGGGGCCACAGATGTCCTAGAGGGAACTCAAGACTCCATGCACCCAAGGACCACCTGGGCCCAAATACATTGGGAGACTGACTGGGGCAAGTGGCTGACCTGTGCCTCCATCCCCCTCTCCCTGTGCGGTGGCAGCGGAGGTCACCAAGACCCCAGCCCCTCCCTGCTTGCAGAATCCCCAGGCCCAGATGATTCTGGCCTCCCCTCGGGGGCCTCCAGAGGGAATGCAGTTTGCACAGCAAAACATGAACATCTAATAAACCATGAATACTTTCTTTAGCATAAGTAAACCCCAAACCTCACACGGGCCATACTTTTTTTTTTTTTTTTTTTTTTTTTTTGCAGTACTAGGGATTGAACTCAGGGGCATTCTACCTCTGAGCTATACCCCCAGCTCTAATTTTTATTCTTTATTTTGAAACAGGATCTCACTAAGTTGCAGAGTGCCTCACTAGGTAGCTGAGGCTGGCCTCGAACCCGGATCCTCCGGTCTCAGCCTCCCAAATGCTGGGATTACAAGTGTGCACCACCGAGGGACATAGGGAGCACCTGGCAGGTAATAGGATGGTAAGAGGAGGTGAGGGAGAGGAGAGGTCCCTGTCCCTTTGGGGACAGCAGGCTCCCTGTCTCCCGCCTCCCTCTCCTGTCACTGGTCACTCACTCCTACCTACACTGCCCCACTCTGTGGCTTATCTGCGGGGGTCCCCTGTCCCTGAACCCCCAAAGTCACCTCCATGTCCCCGAGGAGCACAGGGCTCATTTGCGGGGCTCGGTGGAGCTCAGCTCGGAGGCTAATCCCCTGGGTGGCTCCTGTCAGATTATTAATTAGCTAAAGCGGATCGGTCCTGGAACAACATGCGCTTGGACTTCAGATAAAGCAGGCCAGGGGAGCCGGTGGGGGCTTTTTAAAGTGACAAGACCCTGTTTGTGAGCGGCTCCCAGGGAGGAGGCCGAGGCTGGGGCTGAGCGAGCTCCAGAGAGACCCCTCAGCACCCCTCTTATCTGCTCCTGGATGAACAGTGTATACAGCGCACCTGAGGCAGGGGGGTTCTACACATAAGGGACCCATGAGAGGAGTCAGTGACAGTATGGTAGTGTGTGTGTGTGTGTGTGTGTGTGTGTGTGTGTGTGTGTGTGCGCGAGCTATTGGGGATGGGATCCAGGGGCATTCTACCTCTGAGCTACACCCCCAGCCCTATTTTATTTATTTATTTATTTTTATTTTGAAACAGGGTCTTGCTAAGTTGCTGAGGGTCCCACTAATTTGCCAAGGCTAAGCTCGAACCTGCCATCCTCCTGTCTCAGCTTCCTAAGTACTAGGATTACTGGCATGTGCCACTACGCCTGGCTGGGTTTTATTTTTTTAATAGAGCTTGTGCCAAATTTGATCATGTCACTCAGAACTCTCCAAAACGCATTTCTCCTCACTTCATGTGAGGTAACAGTCAGTGTTCCCACAATGACCTGGGAGGCTTGAAGGATCTGTGAACCCCCAAACTCCTACCTTGATCTCTCCTTTCGTTCCACTCTGGTCACACCAGCCCCTCTGCTGTCCTCCAGCCTGCTGGGACCTTGCCCCTGGAGCCTCAGACAAGAATGTGTGTCTCCCAGATGTTAGTTAGGGTGGATCGCTATCTCACCTCCTTTCTGTCTTCACCCAAATGTTACCATCACAAAGACCCTCTCCCCAGAAGCCACAGCTAAAGTTATTAACTGCCCACCCCATCTATTCTCCAAAGCTGTGTTAGTTTTACCCCTAACATGAGTTGCCAACTAAAACATCTACTTAAAAAAAAAAAAAGATAAAACATCTACTTTTTATTTTTTTTTCCTGCAGTACTGGGATTGAACCTAGAGGCATTTTACCTCTGAGCTACACCCCCAGCCCTATTTTATTTTTTGTTTGGAAACAGGGTCTCTCTAGGTTGCTGAGACTCTCACTAAGTTGCTAAGGCTGTGTCTCAGCCTCCTAAGTCCTAGGATCACAGGCATGTGCCACCACGCCCGGCTACTTTATTTCTTGGTTTCCTGTACCATTTGCTCGCCTCCACCAAAATGTAAATTACACAAGAGCAGAAGTTCTTGCCTCTTTAGTTCACAGTGGCATTGACAACTCGAGGAGTATGCAGTGGTGCTCAATAATGACTGATGAATGGAGGAAAATGGGAGATGAATGGGCAGAGGTTAGAGGTCACTGGACCACCACATCACCTGGGTCTGAGCACCATATGGCCGAGCCCTGGTCCAACCCGTGGGCTCCTCAAGTCCCCATTTCCTCCGCCCTGACCCTGTCTGACCCCGCCCTTCCCTAGTCCCACCCCCTGCGCTTCTGAGCTCCGTCACACAGCTGAATTTCCTGGTCCTGGTCTTCTGAGGGATGCGCTAGGGGACCCATCTCCACGATGTCACGCAGACCCCCTTCCCCAGGTGGAGCGGCTCCTCTCCCTGCCCGGGGAGTGGGCAGGGTGGTGACAAGAGGGAACCTCGGGCCTCACAGCTGCTGCCTGGGCCCAGCTCAGCTGCTGGCAAGCTCCTGGGCTTGGATTGTTTTGACTTGAGTCGGTGAAGCTGAAATATTGAATCACAACGGCCCTAAACTTCATTACCAGCCCTTAACCCAGATTACTAAGGGGAAAAAAGTTGTTTTTAATTGCTTTTCCCGATTAGCATTTCTGGAGGAGAAACTAGTGTTTAATTACACCTCCCCTCTTCTCACCCGCCCTTGGTCACTGTGGTCCCAAACCCTGGGGCTCAGGAAAGGCTCCTTCCTGCTCCTGAGGAAGGTCAAGGAACCAAACCCGACAAAAAGCCGGGCAGAGAGCGCAGGTGGAGAACTCTCCAAGGCCTGGTGTAACAGCCAGCAGCAAGGGCGTGGGTGGCCACTGTGGACCGCCACTTAGGGCCCCAGAGATGGGCTGCCAGGGTCCCACGTGCCCACGATGACCTCTGGGCTTAAGGACTTTCACCCGAACCGGGTCTGTATCTCCACACATTCTAGAAGAAAAGGGGCCATGGGGACCCGGGCACAGTGGTGCACGCCTGTAATCCCAATACTTGGGAGGCTGAGCCAGGAGGACTGCAGGTTCGAGGACAAGCTCCGCAATGCAGAGAGACTGTCAGCAACCTAGGGAGACCCTGTTTCAAAACAAAATAAAATAAAATAGGGCTGGGGGTATAGCTCAGAGGTAGATGCCCCTGGGTTCAATCCCCAGTACCCTACCCCCTCAAAAAAAAAATAATAATAAAAATAAAAAGAGGCCAAGGGGCAGCTGGTAGAACACACCAGGAGAGCATGAAGGTCTGCATGAGAAGGGAAGCGGCCATGGCCGCCAGGGCTCCTCTCATGTGCGTGGTCTGACACTGTCTCTGCTGCCCGCGTTTTCTTACTGTGGGCACTCGGAGGCCAGGGAGGCCAAGGCAGGACACAAGTGCATCTCCCCCAGCCCGAAAGGCAGCAGCCCTCCCAAGGGGACGGGCCGTCCTACCCTCTGGAGCAACCATGGCACCAGATGAGCAACCGTGACACCCTGCCCCCAGAGCAGTCCTCGGTGGGATCCGGGGGCTCCTGACTCTGAAGGAAGCACCTCGGAAGAGGGCTGAGTGTGGGGTATCTGCACATCAGACAGAATCCTACCCAGACTAAAGCCGGAAAGATCAGCGGCTCTTCCCGAGCCCTCTCCCAGTCGCATGCAGGCCCACGCATCTTCCAGAGCACCCCGTCTTCACCTGGGGGTGGCAGAGAACGTGGGCCCCGGCTCCCCTTCAGCTAGCCCTGCCCTCGCCTGATCCCGCCCCTCCGCATCCCGCCCGCCCCACAGCTTCGTGCTCCCAAGCTGCCAGCCTCACAGCAGATCAAAGCCCTGGAGGATGGCATTAGAACTGTCCAGTCCAGTTAAGAGTGAAGGTCACGGATCTAGTGCAGACCATGGAGGCAGAAAGCAGGAAAACCTCCCACGCGTGCCCAGACGCACCCTCCCCCGGGGGCCAGGCTCAGAAGACACCAGCTGCGGGCCTGGGACATCCCTGTCACCCCCTGCCAGCCGCAGCCAGCCTGCCCTTCTGCTCCCTCCCATCGCTTCCCCGGGAGCTCGGGCCTCCAGAGCTTCCCGGAGTGCTGAGCCGCTGGGCCACGGATTGCTTCCCGGTCACTCGAGGCACCCCCCGAGACGCCCCCTGCAAGCCGGTGCCAGCCTGCCCTTCCTGTCACTCCCCCTGAGGTCAGGCCTCCAGAGCTTTCCTGGAGGGCTGAGCCGGCCCATATGGCTGGGGAGACGCTGCCAGCACCGGCGAATGCTCTTGGGGCCCGGCAGCCGGTGGTGACAGCTTCACGCCTGTGCCAGCCAGGCCTCCAGTTTGCTACCGGACTACACAGCAGTACCCAGGGCTGCACGGAGCCCGCCCCGGGGCCTCCGGGATCTCCTCGCCATTAAGACATCGACGCTGGGATTGCCTACTTCCAGCCTGGCCCACGCAGACGTCAGGACCCCGGAGAGTGGAGTCTCCGATCTGAGGCCCCAGAAAAGGGCGCAGAGGCCCAGGTTCGAGTCTGACGGGGTACCTAGGACAATCTACACCTCTCCATGCAGAGAGACTGTTAGGATCCATGCCCATAAGCTGGGGCTGGCAGTTAAGCCCCCAGGCATGTGACAAGGTTGTAGGCAACCCCATTTCTTAGCTTCAGAGCGACTCATCCCAGGGTCTGTATGACCAGGTACTGGGGAGAAAGGTGGAGGAGCTCGGCCCCAGAGAACACAGACTCCATGTAAAGTCACTGCCAGAAATACTCTAAGGACTTCTGGGCCCAACCTCAGACAGAGCGCAGGCCCCAAACTGGCTTCTGTGCAGTCTTAGGGCCAAAAAGATGGTGCGTGCGGAGGTCCCAGCTCCAGGGCTGCTGCTGGACTCGGAGCAAGAGGTGCCTGGCCCACTCAGACAGGACTTTCTCAGCAACCAGCTTGACTCCAAGACGCGTCTCCCCTAAGCCACAAGTCCTGCCCTCTGAGAGCCCAGGGCCGTCCCCGGGGGGCTCAGAACTCTTAGGTCATCCCGGGGACCCCTCTTGTCTGCACCCCGCTCAATCCATCTGCAAATTCCATGAATTCTCCCTCTAAACACACCTTCTCGGCCTGGCCATCACCCTCTCACTTCACCGGCTGCAGTAGCTGCTTCCCCCACCCCCACCCGGGCCTCCTGGTCTCCCCCCTTGCCCCCCTCTGATGTACTCTGTCTACTCAGAGCACCCCCAGCTACCCTTTTGTTTTTATACTGGGGATTGAACCCAGAGGCACTACACCACTGAGCTACCCCTCAGCCCTTTTTATCTTTTTATTTTGAGACAGAGCCTCAATATGCTATCTAGGCTGGCCTCCAACCTTCAATCCTCCTGCCTGAGCCTCCTGAGTCTTGGGGATTACAAGCGTGTGCCATGGCACCCAGTTCCTAGCTATCTTTTTTTTTTTTTTTTTTTTTTGCGGTACTGGGGATTGAACTCAAGGGCATTCTACCTCTGAGCTATACCCCCAGTCCTATTTTTTATTCTTTATTTTGAAACAGGGTCTCACTAAGTTGCGGAATAACTCACTAGGTAGCTGAGGCTGGCCACGAACCCGGATTCTCCGGTCTCAGCCTCCCGAATGCTGGGATTACAAGCGTGCACCACCATGCCCGGCTCCCTAGCTATCTTTTTAAAATAAAAATCAGATCACTCCCTCCTACTTTAAACCACCCAGGGGCATCCTATCACCCGAGAATAAAACCTCAACTTCTACCCCCGTACAGTATCCCATACATCCAGATCCGCCCTGGCTACCTCCTACTCTGTGGCCTTTCTTTCTGCTCATCGAATGTAGTGGGCCCCTCCCACCTTAGCACTTTTAAACTACCTGTCCTCTCTTTCTGAAATAAGTCTCCCTCCTGTTCTTCAGATGGCTGTCCTTCAATCTTAGCTGTCACCTCCCAAAAGAGGCCTCCTCTGCGGCCCCCACCTATGGCACCCCGAGTCCTTTCCCGGTGCCTCATTGTATTTCTGTTCTGCGCAAGCTCTTCCTTGTTGGCTTTTGTGGGTACATTAATTGTCATCTCCCCTACTGGAACTCCAGGACAGGAGGTGCTTCTTGTCCACTTTGTCTACTGGGGAGCGACTGGCAGACACCAGACCCCCCGTAACTGCTGAATAAATGCAACCAGATCTTCCACAGAATAGCCAGAAACAGGGAGACTCTCAGCCAGACAGGATCAGGCCCACGGCCCAGACCCAGCACAGACCTGCCCCTCGGCCACACGCTGGTGAGGCAGGACGCCTCTGAGACCACGGGTGTCACCCCTGCCACAGAAGACCCCGGCCTGCGGCCAAGCCCCTTGCTGGAAAGGGCTGGGAAATCGAGGAGGGTCTCGGCCACGACATTCCCTCCGTCTCGGAGCCCTCGGAGTTCCCAAGCTTCATTATCAAGCTGGAGACAGCCGATGCCAGGATGCGGGAGTCCCACCGGACCTGCGGGGCCCGTACCCTGCGCCGGGTGCAAATCCCAGCTGGCACCACCCCTGGGAGTCGACAGTGAGTGGAAACTTCGGAAAGGGAAAAACTAATGGGCATGTTTTGCCCAGAGAAAGAAGAAAACAAAAAGCCTGCCACGGTGAACAGAACAGGAAAGCATTATCCCCTCCAAGGGGACTCTGTGGGCGCTCGGCAGCCTGCTCAGGGGCAGGGCGTGGGGCAGGCTGGGAACCACCCTGAGGCTCCTGCCTTCCCTGCATCTGTGGTCATAAGAGGAGGTGGAACCAGGCAAGAAGATCCCTGGAGGGCAGCAAAGAGGTACAGACGCTAGCACCGAATCCAAGCAAGACTTCGGGCTTCGGTACAGCCAAACACCCCAGATAGTCTTCCTCAGGTCACAGCCTAAACAGCCCCATTGCCACTCAAGGGACAACGGCAGGACACCTTAAGCAGAGAGGGCCCATTCCTGGAGTGTGGTCGCATCCTGGACACCAGGAAGAAGAGTCCCAGCCACACGGCTGATTCACCCCAGCAACCCAAGGCCACGTTTGCATCTGATTTGCAAGTCCCTGGGCTGCACCCAGGGCTCCTGTGGTTCCCCAAGGAGGTGCGGCCTGAAGTGCATCAGGTCTGCGGCCTTGGGGACTTCCAGCGGGCGCCATGGCACCCATCGCTGCAAGGACAGCTTCCCTGCAAGTTCCAAGTTCCAGGCCACAGAGGGGAGGGCAGGACCCACCCGCCCAGGGTGCCCTTGGTGGGGGAGCACACAGGTGTGTGCGCCAGGGATGCTAACTCCAGTCTGGAACATGCGGGAGGAGAAGCCCCCGGCCTGATCCTCCCCAGACAATCTCCAGACCCTCTCCCTCAGGCTCCACCCTAAGACCTTGTCCACCGACCTTAGGTTCCCTAGAGAATAGCGAATAATTATCAATATGCAATGAGTTACCTGTTGTGTGTCAACCCCAACCCCAAGAAAACTGCCATGTTTGACACCCACAGGTAAGTATCTGACGGTCCAGCCCCCACAGCCTCGCCTTAGGCAAGGGGCTACTTCCAAGCTTCCACCTGCAGCTTGTCCTCTAAGGAAGGTCCTGCCCGGGCTGAAGCCACCCAAGACAGCCCGGCAGGTCACCGCAGGCTGGCTCCTCCCGCACACGTTCAGAGCAGAGCAGCCTCTGCACATGCAGAAAGGTCCCTGAGATGAAGTTCAGAGGAGACCCCAGGCTTAGATCCAGGAATGGCATCTGACAGGGCCTAAAACACCTAAAACACCGCCTGCTGCGGCACCTCAGTGTTAACCATGGGAACGCCGGGCAGACTCTTCCAGGTCAGCTACGGCAAACTCAGTATTTTATGGGTGAGAAAACAAAGATCAGAAGTGAGCAAAAAGAGAGTCCCTGGCAAAGCCAGGTGCTCTGCTCCCAGATCCTTGATCTGATGCCCCCCCCCGCCCCATTTATGTATATGTTGTGTAAGCTACTACCATCTAGGTCAGGAGCCGCTGAGAAAGGGGAGTCAAGGGCGGGCCCGCCCATCCCCTACCCTAAGAAGCAATTGCCACACTTTGCAGGGGCATCTTGGGAACCGGGAACAGCTACCTTTGCATCCCAAGAAGCCGGGGTCTGAAGTCCATTCCAACACGCACCACTGGGGAGCTGCGGGACCCCCGTGCCAAGGAGGGGTCGGTGGCCGGGGCGGCTGGAAGGGCAGGTGAGATGGAGAGATTCTTTACCTTCCGTCAGCGAGATCTGTGTGCCTACCAAAGAGAAAGGGGGATGGGTTAGGCTACGATTGGCACCCACAAAGCTGCTGCAGAGGGTGCACATGGGTGGTCACCTGCCTGCCCAAAGTGGGATGCCCGGCCCTGCCTGCCAATCAGCAGAGGGCATGGCTGCAGTGCTGCCGTGCCTGACCCTGCAACCAGTGCACCCTTTGCACAATTATTAGCCAATTGCTATGCAGTGTCGCACCTAATAAAAGAATCACGCAGAGAAGAAGCAATATCAGGCCAATTAGGCGCCACCCCCGGAACAACAGAGGGGTCACACCCAAGCCTCAGTACCTGGGGTGAAAGGTCAGTCTGACAATGGATCCAGCCAACACTGGATTCAATGGAATCCACCCTACCCCTTCCAGATTTTCCCTGGGCCAGCTCCCTGCTGCAACCGTGACCCACAAGCGGCTTTATGGGCATTCCAAAAGCGGTGTCCACAGGTGTCTGTGAAGCTACCCAGGATGGTGGATTTGGTTTCTTCTCCCCTGCGCCCCCCCCCCATTCTGCTGCTGTGCTATTTCGTCTCATAAAAGAAAGAAAAGAGGGCGTGGGCACACACCCTGGAAGGAGGTGGCTGAGATTCATTGGTGATAGGTGCTGGGCCAAAAAAAAAGAAAAAAAGTGGCCAAAGAAAGTTGGTGCCCTGCTACCGGCAACCTTTGTGTCAATTTAAGCAAATATTGTGGTGTTTCCATGGTGATTCCTGTTTTGAATATCCACTACACTCACTTTTTAAAGGGCTTTTCCTGTTTGTGTTTCAACTTCAAACCTGTAAATATTTTCAGTCTTAAAAAACAAGAGCCCAAGTGCGTGCAAACACAAACACGTCACCCGCTCTTGCGGCTGCACGGCCTCTCGTGGATGTAAGAGCAGGCGCAGGGAATCCCGGGGAAGCTCTCTGTCCACGCTCACCCACCCCACCCTGTGTGCAGAGCTGGAGCTGGGGCTGGCACCAGGATTCCCATCGTCCTGGGCTGGGATACTGCCGTGTCCTCCATGTGTGAGCGGGCCTGGCCCTGACCGCAGGTGTGGCGTGGAGCGGGTGGGCAGCTGCCTGGCAGGTTCTCCAACTTGTCCTGAGTCTCCAGGGGGCCTTCCTGGAGTGTCCCCCCCTGCTCCCCCCCCCCCCCCGGCTTCCGAGTCAGCTCTTGGAAGGCAAGGCTCCTCCCCTCTGCTCCTCCGCTGGGGCAATGCCACCGAGCCCAGCTCCCGGGGCAAGTGCAGGGATGGACGGTGACCGCGGTCCAGGGGTGGATCCGCCTGGCTTCCATCCCACCCTTCGGCACCACACAGGGTTAACCGCGGGTTTCCTGGTTTCCATGGATTCCCGCCAGGCCCCTAATGTGAGTTTCGTGTGATTTGGGGGAAGTGGATTTCCTTTGTTTTCCAGTTTGGGAATATTTTTTTCTTTAAAAAAAGAGGAAAAAACACTTTAATGGGAACTTCAGGGCCACTGGGAGACTCACTCCTCTGAGCTCTGAACCTCCCCCCCCCCCCCCCTTAGTCTAGAACTTCCCAAAGTCTGGCCCACCCACCAACAAATGGCTCTGGCCTAGAAGAAGGGATAGATCAGACCATGGCGGCTCTGATCTCTAGAACATACTCCAGTGTCCCACAGAAAGACCCCACCTAAAAGCCAGCATCCCACACAGGGGCGACGCTCCCCACCTCCAGCTGAGCAGAAGGGACGCCCATGCTTCCCCAGAGAAGAGATCAAGAGGAGTATGTCCACCCCCAACTTGTAGAAGGAGCTAGGAGACCAGAGTGTGACAACACACCAATGGCGTAGAACCCAGTGTCTCCTATCCCATTTCTGAAGGGGGTTCCAGTCACAGAGGGACAAGGGGGTGCCTCTTCCTGCTGACGGAGGGAGCCGCTCAGCCCAGGGCAGCCAAAGAAAGGGCGGGGCTGGTCCTCCGCAGCCGCCTCCTCCCCAGTCTTCCCCATTCTTGCCCTGCCAGGGCGTGGCCTTGCACCAGGACTGTCCCCAACCAGGTGGCCTGACCCATTTAGCAAACCAGGGCACAGGCCCCGGGGTCCTCCCACGGCACAAGCCCGGGGGCCTTGGCAGCGGCGCAAATCCAGGTCAGTGGGTGCGGAGCCCAGAACCTGGAACTCTGACCGGCAGCCCTGGGGTAACGAGGTGAGAAGCCCAAGTGTAGTTACAGAAATAACCCTGGGCCAAGGATCAGAAGACACGGGTCTGAGGCCCAGCTCTGCCGCTTCACCCAGTGTGGGCTCCCAGCCCAGCCGGCTAATCTCCCCATGGCTGGGTTTCCTCACCAGTCACCTGAAGGAAGAGGGGAGGAAGGGAGGAGGCCTCCTGCCCTCCCTCCCTCCGAGCAGGCTGCAGGAAGAAGCAGCCAGACACCTGGAGGGGCCTCACACGTGCTCTAGAAACACCCAGAATTACGACCACCCTCTCCTTCCCGGCCGTGCCAAGCCAAGGTGACCTTCCAGAATCTTCCCCAAGAGGGGCCCTCGCGCCTCTCCCAGCTCCGTGCCCATCCTTTGCCACGGCATGTCAATCCATCCTGGGCTCAAGTGATTAGTTCATGAGTCCGTCTCCACCAGTGGATTCCCATTCTCCTCAAGGGCGGAGCCCGGGCCTCCATGGCTTCTGTGTCCCCGGCACTTGGTCCAGCAGCTGGCCCGCAGTGGGTGGCCCAAGCGCTGGGGGAACTGAACTCCGCCCTGATTCCATGTCAGAATCAGATGGGCCTGGTGCAGCCTCTCCCTCTTCTCCAGCCTCCATGAATGTGTACCTTTCAGGTTCAAGGGGTTCCAAGAACTTGAACTTGGTTCCAAGAAGAGTTGACCCAGTACCTACTTATTCCATGCCGAGGAGCAGGCCGGGAGCCGAGGGCACCCTGGATGTCTGGCTTTCACCCTCTGCCGATTGGTGTAGGTGAGAACTAATGGCATCAACCACCTAGACGCTTTTTATCTGCCCAGCACCGGGCCAAGCGCTCTACACGCACCATCTTGCTGAATGTTTATGACCCAAAGGCTGGAACAGTTATGGTCCCCGTGGATAAATCAGGGGCAGCAGGCACCGAGATAGGAAGAAGTGGCTTGACAAAGGTCATCCTGCTCACAGGTGCCGCAGCCAGACCTGGGCTGGGAGGTTCCCAGGCCCGACTCACCTGCAAGTTCCTCCTCCTCCTCCATTCCCTGTGATCTTAGCACCTACTCCACCTGATGCTCTTCCCCCTCCAGAATCTCTCTTCTCCCGGCCTCCACAAGATCTCTGGCGGATCCCCCAGGGCCTCCAGAAGTGTTCGCCTGGAGATCCCAAGCCTTCCGTCTGGGCCGAGAGCAGGGAAGGCCCGGCCTGTGCTGCCCACCTGGTGTTTAGGAGGAGCCCCCGAACCCGCCTGTCTCAGCTGTGCATGCCCTTCACTGCCTGCTATCTGATGGGCTGGGGACAGGGAAGCCACCCAGGAGAGGGCCGCTCTAACTCAGGAGGTCCTAGGGGGGTGGGACAACTGCCACCTCTTGTCCCCAGACAAGGGGCAAGCTGACAGGCTGTATCCTTGGCAGGTAGCAGCGATTTTTGCCTCCCCTGCGTCGGGACCTCCCACCCCCGGGAACATCTGTTTGAGAGACGCAGGATTGGGGAGCGGGGCCTCGGGAGGCCCTGATTTTCATCTGGGCGAATGTGTACACAGGGAGGGAGGCACCCATGGCATCTTCAAAGGGGAGAAGACGCGGGGAGATGGCGGGGCAAGATCTACACTCACGAGGACAGACGGTGGAAGACGGGCCAGGGTGAGGAGAGGGCCGAGTGCTAATGAGCAGATTTCATAAACCACCCGGAGTGAAAACAAAAACACAGACGCACACGTTGCCCAACTCCGCGGCTGTATGGAAAAGAAAAAAAAAAAAAAAACAATAAAAAAATCCACATCTTAATACAAAAATCCTCCGTGATGTGTTGTGGCATGAAAGTGTTTTTCCTTGCATTTTTCATCAGTGATCTCACGCAGCCTACGACGGGTCCGCCCAGTGCAGCGGGTATTTGATGGTATACAAACAGAGCAAACACACACACACATGCGCATGCACACACACCCACACACGCCATCCACCAAAGCCAGGCGAGTGAGGGTGCAAATCCGGCCGAGCTGGCATCTCAAGGTTCGGGTGGCCACTGGAGACGGCCGCCCTGGCTCCGAGAAGGGGCCCTTGGAGATTTCTAGAGAGAGAAATGGGGCCAGAACATGGTTCCAATGGAAGGAGCCAGGACTCTGTGCGGGCCACTCCCAGCAGCTGGTTCCGTGGCCTTTCTGCACTTCAGGTGCTGTCTGTCCTGCTGCCGCTGTTGAGGGACAGGGAAGGGACCCGCAGCCCAGAGGCCCTTCCTGTGTGTCATTCACTGCCAGGTTACTGTCTGTCTCCTGGTCGCTCCTCCCCTCCCCCCCCCTTTTAATTGTTGGATGAGTTTGCCCAGCTCTGTGCCAGAAACAATCAACTCTAGGGAACAGAGTTATACAAAAAAGGGCGTGACGCCAGAGGGAGACGGATATCCATGGAAACCACCACCTTTCCACAGCGGCCTAGGTGAAGCCGGGGTGAGGTGGACGGCGTGGGGGCAGGGAGGCGCGCTGCACCCAGAACAGGGCCCCACAAAAGGCTGGGGTTGCTGACGATCCTCCGGGGGGGCCAAATGGTGCGGAGGGGCAGGAGGTAGGGTCAGCCAGAGACCACCAGGAGGAGACTACCCATTCGTGCAAACACACACACACACACACACACACACACACACACACACACACACACACGCCACAGAGGTTAAGTGCACCAGCTTTGGAGCTAGACCCCCCTTTTCCCCAGTATGAAATGTACTCCTGAACCAGGTGACCCGGGCCAAGTTACCTGAATCTCTCTGCACCTCAGTTTCCCCACCAGTAGAATAGAGATGGTAATAGTTCCTCCTGAGTACAGTCACGGAGAATTGAGTGATTTATTATGTGGAACATGTTGAGAAAAGTACCCAGTACATAGTATGTGCTACAGAGCACTTGATACGTCAAATAAATCAAAAAGCCTAGATGAAGTAGGATTGGCGGGGGGGGGGGGGGGGGAGGTTTCTAGACTCTGCGACAGGAGAGGAGGAAAATAATAAGTGTCCGTGTTTATTAAGCACCGTGTACCCGGGGTTTTAAAACATCAGTACACATAATCATCTGCAGAACCCTACGAGGTTGATGATTATCTCACCCCAGACTCAGCGAGGGATGTGACCCGCCCAAGGTCACACACTGGGAAGTGATCTGAACCCAGAACCTTCTGATGCCTCATCTCACTGCCTGGCAGGGGGGGAGAGGTGAGGGTGGAGGGCGAGCCGGGCTTTCGGGGCTGGACTTAGATGCACCGCAGTGGGGCCCCCGACTGGCTGTTCCCAAAGGTGACAAAGGAAAACGGAAGTGACTTCGGAGAAGAAAAACAAGGATCAGGGAAGAGATGAGGGGGCCCGGCAGGCCCAAGGGTCCTCAGAACACGGCGCCTACCCCCGCCCCAGGAGATCAACGTGGTCCTTAGAACCTTCCCTCTTCCCTCAGCCCAGGCGGCATCTCCAGAATCAGGAGGTTCCTGCAGAGAAAAGAGCAAGGCTTGGGGTTCACCTCCCAGGAAGGGCGCCCCAAAGCCTGGAAAAGGTCCTACGTCCAAGCCACAGCCTCCTCAACAGCCCGACTGTCGGCCTTCCCAGAACCTCGGCAGATCCCGAGGGGGCAGGCCCCAGGCCTCCCCACATTGCCAAGCCAGGCCCGGGGAGCCCCAGAGCTGGAGCCGGAGGCCAGGCCCCGTGGCTCAGCCCTTCTGCCATCGACCACCCAAACCCATTCAGATATTTCCTCTCTCACTTGCTTTTTAAAAAAAATTTAATGTTCTCTATAATTCATCCGTCCCAGAAGATAATCGATAGAGCCCGTAATGAAAATCTGAGCCATATTTTATGATCCGCTGCAAGCAGAAAGGGCCACATCAGCAGGTCCGGTTTCGGCTCTCCCTATCTGTCTTGCCCACTGCCCCGGGGATTACTTCCCCTGCCGGCCCTGCCCACAGCCCCCACCCACAGCTCTGTCCTGGGTAGCACGAGGAGGGCCACGACTTCAGCAGCGCCCCGATGATCACTCAGCCGAGCCCATCACAAGACAGTCACCGGCCGCTACAAGTCTTCCGGGAGCCCTCCCCCCAGCCTCGGACCCCAGCACCCCCACCCTGGAATCTCAGTTTCAGGATGCTTTAAGAAGACTCAGGATCCTTACGAGGATCAGGGGCTTGCACAGGGCTTGGAGAGCCATAGCATCCCCCAAGAAAGGTCAGCTCGCTCCCTGGGGGTCTCCCAGGGAACTTATTGTTCATTTTTTCTCTCAAGCAAATCCCCCCTACTCCCTGGTCTCCAGCCCTTCCAGGTGCTGGGTGGATGAGCCAGTCTGTGGGAGGCATGAATGGAGTGTGGAAGGGAGTGGCGCCTACTGGAGACCTCCACTGAGAGCCAATGAGCAGGCCAGCTCTGTCCCTCCCAGAATCCCTCACTGCCAAGCACCAATCAGAGAGCACCACCTTGCAAGTGCCAGGAAGGGGGAACTCGGGCAGAGCCAATCAGAGCCCAGAAGGTGCTCAAACTCTCAGACCCGGGAGTGTGGGATTCAGTGAAATGGTGGACTACTATGCAGCCGTGAAAAGACAGTTTAAGGGGCTAGGGGTGTGGCTCAGTGGTAGAACACTTACCAAGCATGCATGAAGTCCTGGGTTCCATCCCCAGCACCGCAAATAAGTAAATAAATAAACAAACAAACAAATAAGAAAGGGAGACATCTTTAAAACGGAGGAAATGGTTCTTTGGAAAACCTCAGAGCCATGTTGTCTAGACTGTTGTCCAGTGGAATCTCTGGTGCTTGTCCAGTACGGCAGCCACTGGGCACTTGGAATGTGGCGAATGTGACCGAGGAACTGAATTTTTAATTTAACTTAATTGGAATTAATTTAAGTTTAAATAGCCACATGTGGCCAGAGGCTAACTGTATCGGACATCACAGGTTTAGATAAATAATCTCATCGATGTAAAAAAAATTTTTTTCTTAATAAAAAATTAAAAAGCCACTTATCCCAAGGCAGTGGGAATAACCATTATTAACTATAATAACAGAAATAGTTAATATTTAAGTATGTTGCGTGCCAGTATTAAGTAGTTTATATATGGATCATCACGCTGACTCTGCACCAGCTGACAAGCTATAGGCTACCATTATGCCCAATTTATAGATGAGGAAACAGAAGTGCTGAGGAATTTGCCTAAAGTCAGGCTGCCGAGTGACAGACATGGGCAACCAGACCTCTCTGTCTCCCCAGCGCATGCTTTTAACTACTACATTGCCTATTTTCTGAGCTGGGCGTGGTGGCGCACGCTTGTAATCCCAGCATTCGGGAGGCTGAGACCGGAGGATCCGGGTTCGTGGCCAGCCTCAGCTACCTAGTGAGGCACTCCACAACTTAGTGAGACCCTGTTTTAAAATAAAGAATAAAAAATAGGGCTGGGGGTAGAGCGCGGAGGTTGATGCCCCTGAGTTCAATCCCCAGTACCGCAAAAAAAAAAAACCAAAACAAAACTATTTTCTTTGTGTGTGTGGGGTGGGTAGTGGGGGTTTGAACCCAGGGGCATTCTACCTCCGTGTTATACCTCTGGCCTTTTTATTTTTTGTTTTTGAAACAAGGATCTTGCTAGGTTGCTGAGTCTTGCTACACTGCTGAGGCTGTCCTTGAACCTGTGATCCTCCTGTCTCAGCCTCCCAAGTACTGAGATCACAGGTGTGTGCCACCACCCCCAGCTAAATTATATTCTTTTTTTTTTTTTTTTTTTTTGCAGTACTGGAGATTGAACCCCAAGTACTGGGATTACAGTACAGGTGTATAATATTACCCACACCTGGCTAAATTATTTTCTTTCTATCTTTTCCTTTGTATTTTCCAATTATCCACAAGCATGAATTATAATCAGGGAGAGAGTCTACTTTTCAGACCCTAGAAGGGAACAATAAAATAAATAAACTGGACAACAGTCTAGACAACATGGCTGTCTGAGGTTTTCCAAAGAACCATTTCCTCCGTTTTAAAGGTGTCTCTCTTATTTATGTGTTTGTTTGTTTGTTTGTTTGTTTGTTTTATTTATCCCCTTTCCCTGGGGGCAGAAGATGTAGAGGTTACGGATCCCCGGCTGGGGGGTGGAGAAAGGGGCTGGCATTGTGGTCCTCTCTGTCCCATTGCTCCAGACGCCCCGGCCCTACGGTGGTGCTGGGCCTGGATCCAGCTTCCTTTTGCAATCCTCACCCAGGACTATTTATTTACTTATTTGTTTGTTTATTTATTTTTGTACTGTGGATTGAACACAGGGCCAGTCTACCTCCAAGCTACCCCCAAGCCCTTTTCATCTTTTATTATGAAGCAGGATCTGGCTAAGTTGCTGAGCTGACCTCCAAACTTCGGGCCTTCTATCTCAGCCTCCAGAGGACTGGGATTATAGGTGGGCACCACCATGCCTCTCTCTAAAGGGCAGGAACCACAAAGATGTGGATTTTTCTCCTTTTTCCTTTTCCTTTTGCAGTGCTGGGGATCAAACCCAGGGCCCCATGCAACCTAGGCAAACGTTCTAGCATTAAACCACACCCCTCGCTCTTCCAGGTCTATATCTTATTAAAGGCAGCAGGCCGCGGGGTTGTCTGTGCAAGACACCACGCCTCTCTCTCACGCTGCACCAACCCCTCCCACCGCCTTCCGGAAGAGCGTGTGCTCCCGGGGCAGTCAGAAAGGCTGAGCCAGCAATTGGGCCAGCAACCCGGCCATATGTAGCAGGGGCGCAGAGAGACAGCCACGGCCCCTGTCTGGCTCCTCTTGGACTTGCCTTTAGGTTCAGAACAAGGAGGGACAAAAGACCCCACTTGATCTGGCTTCGGTGTCAGCGTTTCTCCCTGAAATGCGCGGATTGCCCTGGTTTCGGGGGTGGCGTGGGGGCGGTAGGCAGGAGGATGAATGTCCTCACTTAGGCGTTTCATTATTATTATAGATTTTTGGTTCCCTGCCGTCTGCAGTTCTTCGTCACTTCCAATCTACCTTAAGTTCCCCTCTGGATTTATATATTTATTTTTTGGGTTGGTTTCAGGTGCTTCTGGTTTATCAAACAATCAGCCCTGTGAGGTACACGCTGGGTGTTTCCAGAAATTACATCACAAAAAATCATGCAATTAAAGTGTAAGGGGAAAAAAAAACATAGCTGTTGCTTAATTTCGTATTTTAATTAGCGACTTATTGTAAACGTAGACTTTTAAAATGGAGGCGCCTAAGCAGAGCCAGTAAACAAGTTTTGCTAATGAATTAATTTCACCTCTCCTCCTCCTCCTCTTCCTCTTCCCCTTCTCCTTCTCCTTCCCAGCTCAACTATCACTCTCCCGATTTTTTTCTATCCCCTTCTGTTTTTTGGTACTGGAGATTGAACCCAGGGGCATTCTACCTCCAAGCTACACCCCTAGCCCTTTTTACTTTTTATTTTGAAACGGGGTCTTGCTAAGGTGCTGAGGCTGGCCTTTAATCTGTGGTCCTCCTGTCTCAGCCTCCCAAGTACTAGGATTAGAGGCGTGCGCCACCACACTTGGCTTCCATCCCACTTCTTGATCATTGACCAATACATACTAGAAAAAAGAATAGTCCCCAAATAAAATCAGAAACTCTGGCACCCAGGACTCCCATGGGAAGCCCAGCCTATAGCTTTGATGGTGAGGGTGCTGGCCACAGACCCAGCATGAAACTGGCCCCTGCATCCCTGCCAAGCCCTTCTCTGCTGGGTCCCAGGGACCCCTGCACTCCTCAGTGTGCCACTCAGAAAGGGACAGAAAAAAGCCTGGATTAGTGATGACCGTGGAGCTTAGCAAGAATGAGGTGAGGAGCCAGGGACTGTGGTGCTCGCACGTAATCCCAGCACCTGGGAGGCTGACATAGGAGGATCGCAAGATGGAGGCCAGCCTCATCAACTTAGTGTTCGGAAAATAAAAATAAAAAAAAAAAAAGAAGAAGAATCAGGACTAGTGGTGTAGCTCAGAGGTAGGATGCCTCTGGGTTTGATCTTCAGTACCAGGAAAAAAAAGATTAAGGTGAAAAGACTGGGAAAGAGAGGGAGTTCGGGTTCTTGCAAAACGCAAGAGCCACTGGTTGCCTGGAGGGAGGAAGGAAAGGAGTAAGAGACACCGAAGGAAGAGGTGTTCTGCAGTCCAGGAGAGCCACCGAAACCAGCAGGGTCTGTCCAGTCCCAGACTCCCCAGCGGTGGAGAGCCGCACGCAGCCCCCACTGCTCTCTTCCCACTCCCCCCTCCTAGGAACTCCCCAGCATGGGGGAGTGAGCTAACTGGCCTCTCCAAGCCCTGCTCCTAGGAGAGAGGGTTGGGAACCTCCCTGTCCTGCACGGCCCTGCCACTCTAGGGAGGGAGGGCAGACAAGCCCCTGGGCACCCGACAGGAAGGAAGACCCCGGGAGCCGCCTCAGCTCCACATCAAGGCGTGGTGGCACACGCTTATAATCCCAGCCATTTGAGAGGCTGAGACTGGAGGATCCAGGTTCGAGGCCAGCCTCAGGTTCTTAGTGAGGCCCTCTGCAACTTAGTGAAACCCTGTTTCAAAATAAAGAATAAGCCGGGCGTGGTGGCGCACGCTTGTAATCCCAGCATTCGGGAGGCTGAGACCGGAGGATCCGGGTTCGCGGCCAGGCTCAGCTACCTAGTGAGGCCCTCCGCAACTTAGGGAGACTCGGTTTCAAAATAAAGAATAATAAAAAAAATAGGGCTGGGGGTGTAGCTCGGAGGTAGAATGCCCCTGAGTTCAATCCCCAGTACCGCAAAAAAAATAAAGAAAGAAAGAAAGAATAAAAAATTGGGCTGGGGCTGTATCTCGGAGGTAGAATGCCCCCAGGTTGCACTCATACTTAACAAAGATGTATGCTATATTGCACGAATTACTACAATAAAAAAATTAAAAAAAAAAGAATGAAGACCACTAGGGCTGAGTGCAGTGGCACATGCCTGTGATTTCAGCTATGAGGCAGGAGGATCGCAAGTTCGAGGCCAACCTGGGCAACTTAGAGAGATGGTAAAAGCAAAAGCGCTGGGGATGTAGCTCAGTGGTAGTGTGTTTGCTTAAACACGAACAAGGCCCTGGGTTCCATTCTAGCACCAAAAAAAAAAAAAAAAAAAGAATGGAGGTCACTGAGACTGGGTCCCGTGGTGTCCCTATTTGCTGGGGAGCCTGAGCCCGCCTGTCACCCCCAGAGTCCCAAACAGCGTAAGGAGGCAGGTGTCCACCCAGAGCACCACACAGGAGCGCACTTCCCCTCAAACCAGTGCAGACCTGGTGGAGGAACAGGTGTACTCCGACGACAACCCCCGCCCCAGGGCAGGCCGGGCATTGGGCTCCAGAGCGAGCCCCACCCTGGCCCCTGGATTTTGAGGATAAAGAATCCCAGTACTTGGGAGGCTGAGACCAGAGGATCACAGGTTGGAGGACAGCCTCAGCAAGTAGTGAGACTCTCATCAACCTAGCGAGAGCCTGTTTCCAAATAAGAAATAAAATCAGGCTGGGGGTGTAGCTGAAAGGTAGAATGTCTCTGGGCTCAATCCCCAGTAAAACACACACACACACACACACACACACACACACACACACAATTCAAGCAGAGGGCTGGAGGTCTGGAGCACGTTATTTACCTGCTGACTCCCTCTCCAAACTGGGTCCCCCTGACAGCTGACACCAATACCCACCTGGGATACCCCACCCCCATGATAGCAGATGGCCCCGTGACTACCCTGATGAGGGGCTAGGGGGCTGTAGAAGGCTCGAGAACACCTGGTGGCAGAATTCCAGCCCCCACCTGCTGCTAAAATTCCACAAGGAAGGAAGTAGGGGCGGAAGGGAGAACCGGAGAGAGGAAGGGGCGGACACTGGTGCCTTGGTGCACCGGTGGGAACCCAGACCCAACCCTCGACAGAGCCTGCTGGGTGCAGCTTCAATCGGAGAGGAAAGCCCCCATCAAACGTAGGCCGGGCAGGGATGTGGGTGCTGAGATTAGGGATTTGGAAACCCATCTGAGGAACCTGGGCCTGGGAAGACAGCAACAGGATTTAATACCTTATCCCGGCTGTCTGGTAAACACCCTGAGCTGTGCCCACACTCCGATAGGCAGTCTCGGAGCCTCAGGTGTGCTGGCGACCGACCGGGCAGGTAGAGGCAGCCGTGGGCAGAGACAGGAGGGGAGGGAGTGGGGGCTGGGGGCGGGGGTGGGGCCGGCCTGGGAGGACAGGATGGGTGGCAGCCAAGCCAGACAGTGGAGGAGACAGCTGACAGGTGCAGGGGGTAGGGGCGGGGAGAAGGGAAAGGTGAGCCGGGGGTTCAGAATACAAGTCGCACACACGCACGCACGGGATGCCACCGCCACGCCCCAGGGGGCTGACAGCAGGAGAGGTCCAGCCAGAGTCTTGTGGGCAATGGACTTCAACGTTCTGGCGTCCCTTTCTCCTGATTAAAAGGGGAAACTGGGGCGGCACTGCGGCCCACAAGACCACCTCAAACCAGACAGGACGGGGAGCAGGTGTGGGTCCTGCTTCCAGGATTTCCTGCAGCCCCAGCTCAGGCACATATACCCGATGCCAAGAATTAAGGCCAGTACACCAGACGGGAGCCTCCTTCTGAGCCAGGGGCCTCAGCTCCAGGGAGGATTTGGGAAGAGAGGTGCCTGGGGTCCAGGCCACTGCTCCGGACAGACCACCCTGCCTCTGGCCCCAGCCCAGAGGTCGAGTCAAGAGAGCTGGCAGGTGCCCGTGCTGGGCAGGCTACTCCCGTGCCACCTGCACCACCAGGCCCAGCGGGGCACCCTGCTAATCCTCCTTCCCCATTTCCGCTGGCTCCTTGAGTAATTACAGTTTGGGGTTGAAATCCACTCGGAGTGTAACCTTCCCCCTGCCTGATGTAAACCCCCCCCCACTCTAAATCCTTGGGTACACAGCGGTGTGGCACCCCCTGCTCAGAGAACTGGAAACCACTTCCAAGGCTAAATAAATAGCATGCTCTCCTCTTTGAAACATTCTCATCTGAGCCAGGTATGGTGGCGCACGCCTGTAATCCCAGTACCTGGGAGGCTGAGATAGGAGGATTGGAGGTTGGAGGCCAGCCTCAGCAATTTCATGGGACCCTCAGCAGCTTAATGAAACCCTGTTTCAAAATAAAAAATAAAAATAAAAATGGCTGGGGAGTTTAGCTTAGAGGTAGAATGCCCCTGGGTTCAATCCCTAGTACCACAATTAAATGAATAAAGAAAGAAAATGTTCTCATCTCTCACTCCTTCCAGCAATGCTCTCAAATCTGCCTGGCCTTGGCCCCCTCTCCCCCTCAGCTACCAGCCCAGAGCCAGCAGGGCCTCCTGGGTGCTGAGCAGCAGAAAAGAGGAGGGTCCTGGCCTGTTATGGTGGGCCGGTGGGGTCTTACCTGCTGCACATTCCCTGAACCTCAAGATCCCAAGAAACTGAATCCAGAGCCCCGATCCAGAAGGATTCCCAAGAAGCCTGCTGGAGAATTTCCCTCCTTGTATCATCAACCACAAAGAGCGCCAGCCCTGCTGTTAGAGACCCACCTGACCCTCGGATGTCAACATAGGCTCCCTCTGCTCCACACATGGCCCCTCAGGCCCAGAAGGGGGCCACCAACAGCGGCTGGGTCCCATGACTGTCCTCCTCAACCCCAGTGCCAGGTTCCCGGCCACCTCCAAGCAGAGGCCTAACAAAGGAAACCTCAAGTGTCTTCTGCAGCAGCTGCTGCTCCAGCCATTGCGACAGTCTCGATACTCTGGCCTGGCCAGTATAAACAGTTTGAATGTTCTCCTTACACACACACACACACACACACACACACACACACTCATACATGTACCCGACCAAGGGAAAGAGAACACACTAGAAAAACTCCCCAAGACTCAGACTCAGGGCTGGAAACCAGCAACACCAGCTCCCCATTTCCCCCACACCAGGCAGGCAGCCAGAAAACCCCGGGTAAGACACGCCGCCGACTCCTCCAGACACAGGAACACTTGTTCGGTTCCCTACCCTTTGGAAGCGGGTCCCCCGATGCATCCCTTTGGGCCATTGCTGCCGATAATTTTTCCGAGATAAACAAACCGGTTTGGATAAAACAAGATCCAACCTGAATCCGTCAACCAAAACTCAAAAGGAACCTCTCCTCTCCCCTTTCCTTCCTTCTCCACCGACCTTTACACTGCCTGGCTCCCGAAGATTCAGACCGCTCAGTGTGTTCATTTTAGGTTTTTAATGCGGTCATCCGGCTTTGGGGTTCATGGACACCCCGGTGCTTGGGGCGGACCATCCCTGCGGCCCAACCTGGCTTCTGGGGAGCCGCCTGCTCCCCGGTCTCCAGCGCACCTGGGCCGGAGGAAGGCTGCAGAAGGTGGGCGTGCCTGGCAACCTCTGCCGGGCTGGTTTCTGGCCCAGATCTTTGGCCCTTGGTTCCTTTTAGGCTCAGGGTCCTTCCTCCAGATCAATCGGCAGCCCCTCTCAAAGGTCGGGGGAGGCCTGCGACGGGTCTACTTGCTCTTTTTTAGGCACGGAGGAGAGAGGCCGCTCGGCTCCCCTTGGGGGTTCGCCAAGTGAAGTTCTGATGCAGGGCAGGAGGAGACCAGAGGACCAAGAGGAAAGACGCAGCTCTAAGGGCCCTGGCCACGTGTGTCTCTCCCCTCTGGCTTGGTGTGTGACATCCTGTGTCCACCCAGTCGTGCTCGACAGGACCTCACCCACCACCCAGCCCTACCCAACCGGGCCACGGAGCGCTCTCCACATTCTGCTCTGAGCTTGCCTGGAACCTCCGCCAGGGCTCCCGCCTCCCAAGTCCCCATCGGTGGGGTCCGCCCGGGTCCCTGTAGCTAATTTACACCCGTCAGGGTTTAAAATAGCAGAGGCATAAATGAAAAGTCCAATTTCTTCAAATTTGCATTGTAAAACCATCCTTCAACTTCCTTGAAATAAATTTTACTATTTTATTAGTGCAAACAAAATGGTAATAAAACACTAATACAGCGTCTTGTATCCAGGGGAAGAGCTAAAATTAACATAGAGCGAGCAGTGTTTGCTATTACATTCAATTACCTTTTTACTTGAGATTTACATTCTCATCCCCTTAATCTCCATAGTAGTGGCTTCAAAATCATTCCTCTAGGCTCTGCCCTTCCCGAGCCCCCACAGCTGGAAGCCAGGCCTCCTACCCAGATGCCGCTCACCCCGGGCCTGGAGCCTGCTCCTTTCTCCACAGCTGCCTCTTGTCATAGGGTACCACTCCTCTTCCCTGCTTGTAATTTTCTCACGTCTCGGTGTCTTGGTACAAGGCAGGTTCAGACCAAAGGGCTCCGACCCGAGGCGCACGCAGACCCACAGTTATCAATGAGCAGGTGCACGGGTACGGGCCGGGGCACCGCCTGCCGCGCCTGCAGGAGCTCTGCCTGGTACAAGGCAGGGGCGGGCGCTCTCCTGCAGCCCTGGGGAAACTGGCATCTCTGGTTTGACAGGTTGTGGGAGAGGGCTTGCTGCATGGCACAGCTGGGGACTCCGGATGGCGGCAGGAAGCTCCAGCCATCCTCAAGTGGGAAGCCACCGAGGAACTCCCGGGTCCAGCCCTCCAGCTCCGTGTAGACAAAGCCAGGTCTTGGGATGTGGCAGGGGTGGGGCTAGAAACCCCTCACCTGTGCCCCCGGCCAGGACTCTTTCCTCAGTAGCTACAGCATCTGATCCCCCCGGGGAGGGAGGGGGCGTTTGCTTGCTCTAAGTGTTAGGAAGCGTGAGTCCACATCTGGAAGTGGACAACCTTGGCCTGGGCCATCAGGGAGATGCCCCTGTTTCCAAGCAGCTCAAAGGTCAGGTCCTGGCTCCAAATCTGCCCAAGACCAGCTGCAGAAGCTTGGCCCAGCAGCCTCCCCTCCCCCTGCCTCAGTTTCTTCATCGGTACGACAGGGACAAGAACCCCTTAGCTGCCTTCTTCCTGGGAAGTTCTCAAAGATCACGAAGGTGAGTTAAAGCCCAGGCGAGCTCTTGGCTGGCCAACATGGCTCCTGAGCCCGGAGCATGGCCCGTGGGACTGGGATCCTTAGCAGAGCATCCGGTGAGGACACCTCAGGCCTCTGGGACTTCACCTGGAACTCACAGGCCTCCTCTCTCGGTCTGGTCCAACCACTGCCAAAGACTGGGCACAAAATCCACCCAGCTAATTTGGAAGCAAGAAGCAGCCATCGTCCTTGGGACCCAGGTCACCCATAGGAGCACTCTGGGAGCAGGCTTGGGGCAGGGGGACAAGGGGATGTGAGAGAAACGGACCGAAGCCCTCCAATGCCACTCTGCCTGGCCATTACAAGCAGGGGAAAAGCAATTAAGACCAAAGACACACACACACTCTCACTATCTCAAGTACAATCGCACGATCATTTACACATACACCCATACACACCTTTACACACAGAACATGATCTCACACGCACGAGCTCCTATTACAGTCACAGTCACTGGCACACACAAGCACATACTCACACATACACAATCACACACCCAATCACAATCTCATACACAACCAAACTCAAGTACAACGTATAATCACTTGCACAATCATGTACTCATTACACACTCAACATGATCCCACATGCAGTCTCCTATACAGTCACTAATAATTATTTACACACAATCTCACACACTTATAATCACATTCATTCACGCACACAAACATCTCACAATCTCCTTTATAATCACACACACAATCTCACACAATCACAGTCGTTTATAAGCAGTCTCAGACAAAGCACAATCACCTATAGAATCACTCACAATCTCGCACACAACCATTTTTAATCACACACCCCCACACACACACACCCATTTCCCCCCTCCAGGTTTTCTTTCTCGACTCTTGGACATAAAATAAAATCTCCCAGTGAACACTAGGAGGAAAGTGCGAGACCAAACTGATTCAGGGCAAACTCATCCCTCTGTGCCCCACATGGAATTCTGAATCCCACCAGCAGACAGTCTGGGACTCCAGGACGTAAGAATCCTCTTCAAACCCAACCGGAAGTGAGAGCAAACACTGCTGGCAACCGGGCATTACCAACTGGAACGCCAGCCGCCAATAGGACCTCCTGGCTCCCACACAGCCCTCGGGCTCCAGCCCTTTCTTCCTACATCCCTCCCCAGCCCCCCCGCCCCCCAGGTGAGCCTCCTGAGAAGCGGCTTTCCTGTTGCACAAATACAAGGCAAAGCTGACTGCGAGACTCCAGAGGAGTTTCGTTGGGTTGAAACTGGCCTTCTGCATGTATTTTTCCCCTTATTTTTTTTTTTCTTCCTTCCCCACCCATGAGACAAAAGCAAGTTTGTTGCTGAGGCTCAAACCTTTCTTGGGCCTTGTCCGAGTTCTACCTTGTTTTTCTTTTCTCTCGGTCTCCCCGCCCCCACCCCGCCTTCCCTGCCTCCCCACCTTGAATAAATAAAGCGCCCGAAGCTGGCACCAGCTGGTAAGGAAAGTACAAACTATCTCATAATTTTATAATTTTTTTTTTTTCCACACAGTGGCCTAGGGTTTTGGGCAAAGGACAAAAGCTATTGTTGAGCAGCATAACACGGAGTTCTGAGTCACCGATACGCCTCGGCTTCTCGGGATCTCATAGGTTTCTGCGGCTGGCAGAGCCGGTGAGCTCAACGCCTGCGGGGGCCGTGGGTGCTGGCGCCCTCGCCGGCTGCCCCGCCCCCCACCCTTGCCAGGGCTCCCCGCTGGGCCGACTCCTTGGCTTTGTTGGTTTTTAATCATGGGGTGGGGGGGGAGGAATTTAAATAAAATGTGAAATTAAAAAAAACAACAACAACAAATCACCCTATCCCACCGCCCTCTCGTTGTAATGTTCATTTCGGAGGAAGACCTCTCGGGCTTTGAACACCGGCATTTCGTATTTTTATATAGTTTCTCTCGTTTGGCTTTCGGGGGGCATTTTCACCCACACCGCAAACGCGTTCCCATGTTTCGAAATCATCTTCGGGCTGATTATTTGTATAGGTGACAGCATTTATTCCGCCGTGTTATTCTTGGGCTGATTCGAGGAAGGGAGAGGCGGGGGGGCCTCTCCTTGAACCAGATCATTTATCTACAAGATCCAAGCCAGGGGGGGCTTGGCCTGAGCCATCGGATCCCTTGGGAGCAGGGACCTGGAGGCCGGCGGGGGCTCCTGCTGGGCCTCGCCCATCGCAAGGCAGGCCCCAGACGCCCCTGCCCTTGGGCCCGGAGAGACTGGGGTTCCAGCAAGGGCCCCCCTGCGCCAGCTGACCTTCACTCTCCACGCACAACACTTCCTCTCCCTACCGCTCCCTGGCAGCCAGAGGCCCATGACAACACTCCGCTCTCCGTTTTTATATCTGAATATCTCAAAGCACTTAGCAGAGAGACTTTCATTTTCCCATTACCCCAAGGAGACGAGGTCATTCGGGAAAATGGCACAAATATTCCCATTTGTCAAGAGCAAGAAGGAAGCAAGTTAAAAGGAAAATTCTACCACTTAACTGAGCAAAGGCAACCCGGGAGAGCACACGGGGGTCTCGCCTGTCTGTTCACTCAGTGGGCTTCTCTGACACAACTTCAGGAATCTCACGACCGAAAAAAATGGCTCGGGGCCAAACCCAGGTTTCCATTTTGCCGAGAATCAATCACTGCCCTGTAGCTTCTGCTCCGGAGACCCTCCTGCCTCATCCGGGGTCTCAACCCAAGCTATATTCGCTTACGAATATAATTATGTAAAATACATATTATATGCCAGGGTGTGGTGGCACACGCCTGTAATCCCAATACATGGGAGGCTGACACAGGAGGATCACAGGTTTGAGGCCAGGTTCAGCAATTTAGCAAGACTTTCAGCAACTTAGTGAGACCCTGTTTCAAAATTTTTTTAAATAATAAAATAGACTAGGGGTGTAGCTCAGAGGCAGCATGTCCCCGAGTTTAATCCCCAGTAACACACACACACACACACACACACACACACACACACACACACTACATATTATATAACTATACACAATCACCAAAATACCAGAAAGTACACTAAATACTTAATAAGGTTGAATCACAAGAGGTAAGTGATGGGCGAATTTTTTTCCCTTTTATCTACTTTCAAAACACTGCTTAAAACATGGTTCTGTATTTTCCAGCGCAAGGGGAAAAGCTGGCAGTCCGGGGCCAAATCAACGGGGGCCTCCTTAAAGGAGCTGGGTGAACCCAGGGCAGTTACTTAACCTCTCGGAGCCTATTTCCTGCCAGGTACAATAGGAATTCAACAACTACCTGCCTGGTGTCCTTCAATCCCACAGAAAATCACAGTACAGGATCTGACACAGAGTCGGCGCTCGGCAAATGCCCGTTTCCTTCCTCTTGTAATAAAATGAAAATCTAAAAGCGACGCGGCTTGTTGGAGGCCCCTTGGGAAACAAAGCAAGACCCTTCACCTGCCCCCTCTTGACTTCCTCGCGTCACCTCTCCTCTCCCAGCAAGTCCCCAGCTCTCCTGTGACTGACTCACCTGGAGGGTGAGGAGGGGGGTCGGGGTGGGAGGACAGGCCCCTGCTCTGATCCCCTCCAGGGGGACAGGCCGGGCCAGCCGCTCCGGGCAGCACACGGGCCACCTCGTGCAGCGACGCGGTGGCCACACCAGGCGGGCGATTCCTGGGTTTGTGCCTTCCTGGCAGCCGCCCTCCAGGAACAGGTGCCAGGCTGCAAAGGCCACCTGCCGATGGGGGAGGGCAAGGGCCACACTCCCGCCTGCTGAGGAGAGGCCAAGGAGACCCAAGATGGCGACATCCCTGGGCTGCTCCCTGGGCCGGGCAGTCCAAGCCAGCACGGGGCGTCCAAGGGCCCAGCCCTGGACACTGCAAGCTCTTCCCTGCTTCCTCAGAGCTCTGGCTTGGGGGGGGCATGTTTGCTTCCCTGGCTTGGCGAGTGTGCTCCGGCAGACTTTGGGTGACCAAAGGGGGGCCAGCCTGGAGTTAGGGGTCTTGGAGCCCTTGCATGGGGACAGGCCTGAGCCCCCACCTTCCTGATGACGGACAGAGAGGGTGGAAGATAGTAACTAACGTAGCAACAATAGCTACCCCCTGTCACCATGTGCCAGGCAGCGTGCCAAGTGCCTAACCAGAGTTCCTTCCTCTAATCCTTCCCAAACCCCCATGCGCTAGGCACGCGTACTAGACCTCGGTTACGAGTGAGGAAACCCAGGCTCAGCAGAGCTGGTCATAGGTCCAAAGTCACCGGGCTCACCAATGAGGGGCTGAGGATCGGCACCCGGGGACTTAACCACTATTCCTGCAACCCAGCTCCCAAAGCAGGCCGATCCCACTAGGCCTTTCCAGAAAGGAGCCCTTGATGGGCATCCCCAGGTCCCCAGCCATGGTGTGTGTGTGTGGGGGGGGAGGAGTGTGTGCACCCCCAAGCAGCAGGGTTCTAATTCTGCCAAAATGACAGGTTGTCTCCACTCGCCTGCCCTCCAGGAATAGGAAGACTCCACCCCCTGCCCCACCGAGACAGGATGGTCAGGATGAAGAGGATATGACCAAATAAATAAATAAATAAATAAATAAATAAATAAATACAGGGTATAGCTAGGGGACCTCTGCAGGCTGGTACTGTTTCTCTCCCGGGGGCTCTTGGGAATGTCTCAATGGGGAAGCCTAGGAATGGAGAGCCATTGGTGAGGGCCTGATATAGGTAAGCATCTGGTGACTGACTTACGGGCTTGGATACAGTGCAGAGGAGAAGCATGGGGGCTAGGGGGCAGGGCCGCTGGCATACACACGAACCCTCAAAACTGCAGGCAAACCCTCTCTGCAAACCAGCAATGCTGCCGGCTCAAAATGGTGTCCCTTTTCAAATTAAACTAGATCTCTAATGGGATTCTGGGCGTGGGAGGGCGCTGCACAACCCCCCCCCCCCCCCGCACACACACACCCAGGGCACCGGTCCTGGGCCCCGGCAGCAGGTCCCACGGAAGCTGGCGGAGCCCGGTGGGGTGGGGGCCCGTGGGTCAGCGGGCAGACAGTCTCAGATCCTGCTGACCACAGCACATCACTCCATTCAGGAGCAGAGTGAAATGTACAGCCGGGGCAGGCTCGGTTCAGCCCTTAACTCGCCCGGGATCGCTGGCGGAGCCACCCAGGCGCAAGGGGCTGGGAGAGGGCAACGGGGGAGGGGGTCAGCCAGCCCCGGGGTGGGGGTGGGGGTGGGGGACAGGCCAGGACACGACCCCAGCTGCTACTGTGGCCCCGTACAAAAAAGAAATCATAATTCTTTTCAAAAATCCCTCTAAACACCCAACCCGCGCTGCTGGGAGTTTCGGGAGGGACGGCCAGTGTGGGTGAGGTGGGTGGGGAGGGGGTGGAGGCTGGGGGGGGCTTGTTTTCCACCCACTGCCAAATTCTCATTGACTGTCAGCTCCAATCCATTCGGAACTCACTGACTCAATTGCCTTTTCACGGGGGAAGGAGCCTGCACAATGCCGGGGACTTTGTAGCTCCACATTAGCCCACAAGGCACCGGGCACTGTCCGGGAATAAACACAGGCTCTCCCAGGGGCCCTGCCCCCACCCCCGCCCGAAACAGCCCCGAGGCCCCGCCAGGGCCACATCTGCACTCCCTGATTGAAATACCCACCAGGTGTCTGTGTATGCATGTGGGCACCCTTTTATTTGGGGTGGGGTGGGGGGTACTGGGGATTGAACTCAGGGCATTCTACCTCCAAGCTATATCCCCAGCCCCAGGTCTCGCCAAGCTGATGAGAGTCTTGCTAAGTTGCTGAGGCTGGTCTCGAACCTGCGATCCTCTTGTCTCAGGCTTCCCCTGGGCACACTTCTATGTATAGTCTGGGAGGGCCAGGGGCTCTTAACTCTCAAGTAGAAGGGCCTGAGTTAATTCTAGGGCAGCTCCAAGCCTTCTTTCTGCCCAGAGAAAAGAGGGATGGAAAGAAGGAATCCAAATGAAAGGAGGGATTTGGAAGGCTCATTTACCCTGGTTGTGGAAAGGGTGGTGGATTATGGATATCTCCAAATTTGGGGGGGGGGGGGGCAGGCGTCCCCTAAGAACTTGGCAGTCACACGCGCTCTTAAGTAACCATTAAGAAAATAATATCAGTACTTGTAATCCCAGTACTTGTGAGGCTGAGAGTTGGGAGGAGGATCGTGGGTTCGAAGCCAGCCTCAGCTACCTAGTGAGGCCCTCCGCAACTTAGTGAGACCCTGTTTCAAAATAAAGAATAAAAAGTAGGGCCGGGGTGTAGCTTGGAGGTAGAATGCCCCTGAGTTCAATCCCCTGTACCGCAATAAATAAATAAATAAAAATAAAAATCAGCAGCTGTAATCCTTATGGTAATAATGGTGGTCTCTGTTTTTTTCCGTGATCACGATGTGCCTTATTCTACTGCGTGCTTACCACGTGGCCTTCAGTTAGTGATCCCAAGAGCCCACTGGGGCAGGCTCTGGCTGCTATCAGTCCAATTCCACAGGCTCAGAGAGTTAAGACCCTTGCCCAAGGTCACGAAGATCCTGAGTGAAGCTGGGTGTGGCGGTGCACACCTGTAATCCCAGGTCTTGGGAGGCTTAGACAAGAAGATTGCAGGTTCAAGGCCAGCCTCAGCAACTGAGCAAGGCTCTCAGCTACTTAGTGAGACCCTGTGTCAAATTTTTATTAAAAAAAAAAAAAATTAAAAAAGGTTGAGAGTGGAGCTCGGAGGTAGAATGCCCCTAGGTTCAATTCCCAGCACCAAAAACGAAAACAAAAGATCCTAAGTAGGAAGATGTCTAAAGCCCCAGCAAACTCCAGACGGGCCACACCGACCGGTGCTGAAATAGAGAGAGAAGGTGGTCTCACACCCACAGAGGCCTGGGCTCCAAGTTCAAAGTCCTCGCAGACATCGGGGGTGTCTGCTGCCAGCCCCTCCCTCCATCTCCATCCCCACTAGCCGAAGCTCTGAGGGATGCTACCCTGAAGAACCTTCTGGAGGCTGGAAATGTTCCCCATCTGAGCTGCCCGATACAGGAGCCACATGTGGCCAGGGAGCATCTGAACCTAATTTTTTATCTAATTTAAACTGTGGCCGGGCGTAGTGGCGCACGCCTGTCATCCCACTACATGGGAGACTGAGACAAGAGGACGGCAGGTTCAAAGTCAGCCTCAGCAACTTAGTGAGACCCTGTTTCCAAATAAAAAATAGAAAATAGGGCCGGGGGTGTAGCTAGAGGTAGAAAGCCCCCGGGTTCCACCCCTAGTACCACATACATAGAAAAATTAAATTGCCACATGGACTTGTGGCTACAGAATTGGATAAAATAGACCCTACACTGTCCAGGTACCATATTCCCTCCCAACCCAAGATCTATTTTGGAAATAAAGAAGACAAGAAAGAGAATTTCCCTCCTGCGAGGCCCCATCTCCCCACCAGCATGTCGGCCGGCCTTCCTTCCTTCCTTTCTTCCTTCCTTCTTTCTCTCCTTCCCTCCCTCCCTCCTTCCCTTCTTCTTTCCTCTCCTCCCTCCTCCTCTCCCCCTCCCTCTTTCTCTCTCTCCTTCTTCCTTCCTCCTTCCATCTCTTCCCTTCTTCCCTTCTTAGCAAAAAGCATCACTTTAATTAGATAAATCCTCCAAACACGTGGCCTGGAGTTCGTCATGGAAATTAACCTGCTCCCAGATCTCAGATAGTGAAACAGGAACCGGGGTGTTTTGGCATAGCGCAGTGAAATGGGAGAGGCCGATGAGGTTTCATACACCTCATCTTCATAAGTGCCCCTCGCCCCTCCAGTGCCCCCCGCCGCCTCGCAGCCTGGTGCCCTGGCCTCCTCAGGTCCCGGGTCTCCTCCTCCCCCGGGCTGAGCCCCCCCCCCCCCGGCCCCGGGCAGCTGACGCAGGGCTGGTGGGAAGTCTGGGCTCCATCCACATCAAGGCTCCGGGGACACCAGTCTTTCTCAGCCTGGATCTGCCCTTTGGCTAAGCACCGGGCCTCCCAAGTTGGCCCAGGTCACCCAGGGACCCAAACTAGGGCCAAGGCCAAGCTGGCCCGCATCCCTACTACGTGCCACTCACTGGACTAAGAGTGGGCCACGAAATAACGCTCAAGGTCGAACCTTAGCCAATGTTGGCGACCTCTCATTTGACCCCACCCGTGCAAGACAGGAATTCCTGCCCCCCTGCTTCACAGACGAGGAAACCAAGGATAAGGGAATTAACCTGCCCAGGTGAGAGAAACACCATCAGTACTCGGCTCAGCCAGGCTCCAAATCTCACCCTCTTACCCTCCGCCAGCCACGAAGAAGCCCTCCGGTGCTGGACTCTGGGACAGCCAGACCCCAATCAGGCCGCAGGAGCAGAATCCACAGGAACCCTGGGCCAGTCCCCAGGTCCTCAGGGCCTACCCCCTCCCCTTCCTGGCCTCCTGTCCCAAACAGCACACGTGAAGGACCCCCTCGCCCCGCTGAGCCCCAGGAGCAGCCAGTCTGGCCCCAGCTTGGGATCGACTCCACAGAAGGCTGAGTCTTCCTTCTCGGTCCCTCCGAGACGTAAAGCACAGAATTTAAAATTTCCAGCCCACACCTAATAGAGTCCCAGTCCCCAGATGTAGACAGGGTGAGCTCTCCCCATTTTACAGATGAGAGAAACTGAGGCACAAGTCAGTTAAGTGACTGATGCAAGGTCTTATGACTTCAATCCCCAGCTCACTGGCTCCAGAATGCATAGCGTACACTACATACTAAGACTCAATGCACAATGGGCTCCGTAGGCTAAAACAGCTAACCACGCCCCACATTCTAAAAGGAATCCCCCATTCTCCCTGGAAAGCAGCTCCCCAACCCAGTCCCAAACTCCTGATGCTAAGAGGAGCAACCCAAAACCTGATACAAAAATGTAACCATGCCAGGCATGGTGCACATGCCTGTAATCCCAGTACTTGGGAGCCTGAGACAGGAGGATTGCAGGTTCGAGGCCAGCCTCAGCAATTTAGTGAGACCCTCAGCAACTTAGTGAGATTCTGTTTCAAAGTAAAAAAATAAAATAAAATAGGGCTAGGGGTCTAGCTCAGAGGTAAAATGCCCCTGGATTCAATCCCTGCTGCAAAAAAAAAAAAAAAATGTTACTGCAGCACCACACACTGTCCAGGCCGGAGCCTTCCGGAATGGAATTCACAGGGGTCCACTCCGAGATGGCTCCACATTACATAAAGCTAGCTCGTCTGACATTGGGGACATCCTGCACTTGCCAATGTGACCATGATAAATTCTTCATTACGTTTAATTACTTTCAAAGGACTTTCACAGCCACCAGCCCAGCCGATGGTCAGGACAGTCTTACGAGGGTGGTAGGGTCAGAGGCTGCTTGACAAGAGAGGAGAGGCCCAGAGAGATCAAATGACTTGCCCAAGGCCACACAGGGATTGACTAGACCCGGAGCGAGGTGGGCCCAGAGATGTGACACTCGGAACCGCAGAGGAGCAGACAGACTTCAGGGGAGTGAGGGGCCACCCGGGCGCCATCCATCCCCCACCTCGCCCCCGGCCAGAGATGCAGGCGCTTGACCCAGTCCCCCCAAGGATCAGATTTCCCTGAAATTCCCAAAGGAGCCCCGAGACCAGTGGGCCCGGAAATGGCCCTGACATTGCTCGCTGCACAGCTGAGCTCCCCAGGGGTGAGGGGGGCGGGCCGAGCTGAGACGCTGGCACGGCCCCCGTGGGTACTTTGCCAGCAATTAGTGCTGGGGAAGGGTGCCAGCCCGGCAGAGCGCATTCCCCCACCCCTTCTTCTCATTTACACACGAGCACGCGCACACACACACACACACACACACACACACACACACACACACACACGGGCTCACCCACCCAGAGGCCAGCAGCTCCTTTCGGTAAATCTCGTCAGCAAAGCACACGCAGGGCAGGCAATTTGGCCATTACTGCTCTTGAACCAGAGAAAAGCAGAATCCACCCACCATTAACCCGTCTGGCTCCTCCAGGCTCCACACCAGCTCTGTCACCAGTCTCACCCCAGCCTCCCACACACCCTCTGCAAGCGCCCCAGAAGTTGCTTTCCAAAAGAAATAAGAGTGATGGTTTTTCTTGTTTTGTTTTAATTTTATTTTCAACTAACTAAGGTAAGTCAAATCTTGAACCGGGTCTTTCTCCAGGTCCACCTCTCTCCCCAGAGAAAAACTACCCACGGTTAGAACATGACCTTGGCTAAGAGCTCTCCGCAAGCACCCCAAGAATCCCAGAGAATGTCAGCCAGAGGAGGGGAAGACCGCCTTGGCCCCGGCCTGGGCATCCACCTGAGCAGGTGTGGCTCTGTTCGGTAGCGGGGTCCCCCCAAGTGACGGTTTGACAGCACTCGCTTCCCCGTTTGAGGCAGGCAGGTGGGAGGGGCCTCCTTCCTGCTGCCATCACGCCAGAGAACTGGAAAGCAGCCCACCAAGCAACAGACCCCCGAGGGTCCTTCGGCCGAGTTTATAAGATCTCTGAAATCTCTCAAACTATAAGAAATATTTATGCTTATGAGATTTTTTTTTTATTAAGAAGATTCTCAGAGGGGGCACATGAACTCCAAAGCAGGGGACACACACAGCTCAGAGACCCAGCAAGGGCCTGACGCCTTCGTGGCAGAGGACAGAACAGGCAAAGAACGCAGGCTGGACTCCCGCTGTCCCTGCTTCGAGGGTCCCTAGACGGCTGTCCCTCACCTCCACCTCGCTTTGCCTGGGAGCTGGGCCATGCCCCTGGGCCAGTGCCCGGTCGCCTGCCTGCCTGCCTGTCCACCAAGCTGGCAGAGCGATCGCAGGGGAGCCCACCAGCGGGGAGGAGAGGGGGAGCCACCGGCAGCAGCTCGCTGGCTGCCTTGGAGAACCTCACGGATCCTCTAAGCCACCTAGTGTCCAGAGCTCTGGCAAACACGCTGGCCCTCCAGCTTCTCAGAGAGGCCTCTGCAGGAGCGACAGGGGGCAGGATCCTGAGGGAACCGTGAGGGTGAGGTCCCCGAGCAGGACCACCCCCCTGTACCCCCGCCCGGGCCTTGTCCAGGAGCCCGAGGCCAGAAGACTGGGGAAACGGTGCCCAGGAGGAAGCAGAGGCCCTGTGGTCCCTGCTGCACCCCACACGAGGCAGGGCTGGGGCCATCACCCCTGCTCCTTGCCCCTTGCAAATCCCCCTGTCTTGGAGATCTTCCACGTGTCAGCTCAACCAATCCATCCCCCGGGGCATCTTGGGGTCCCCCCACCCCAGCATCCAGCTCCCCCCCAGAGCCTCCTAAACGCTGGGGCTCTGCGCCCCCAGGCCTCTGGCCCCCCTCACACCCCCTCCTCTCTCTCTCCTTTCCTCTGTGTCCTCAAGACTCCTCTCACCTTGAGAAGTGTTAGGATTACCCAGCATTTACACTCAATGCTCTTCTCTATTCCTTAAGACTTATTAAGAATGATAATGAGTTCCGAAGGAGCCGCGCGCCCCTGTCTCTCTCTCTCTCTCTCTTCTCTTCTCTATCCTTCTCTCGCTCTCTCTCCTTACCCCCACCCCTTCCCTACGTGTCTTTTCCACCAAAGACACACAGGACAAATCCGGACCAAAAGGGGAAAGAAAAATGCCAACAAGATGGAGTGAGGGCACTCGGGGATTTGTAGTCAATACCGCCATCGTCTCTTCTGCCCTCTCCCTAAGTCATCCTCAATTTTGGTGATTAAAAAAAATAGTAATAATAATAACCAGCAACTCCCCCCTCCTCCTCTCACAGTCTGCCGGACTTTGGACGGGGGAACAGGAGAAGAGCCCAGCTCGCAGGCTAAGCCTCCTTAACGCACAGCTCTTAAACGGCTGATTAATTTTTGCAGAATTTATGACAGGCTTCAGGTCCCCACCACCACCACCACCAAGAGGTGGCCTCAGGACCACAGCAACTCAACTTGGTGAACTTGAAGGGAGACCAGTTGGGGTGCCTCCCCTTCCCCCATGGCCCCTTGCCGCTGGAACCACAGGCAGCCGGGTGACAGATGCCACTGTCCAGGCAGGAGACAGACCCGCTCGAGAAACAGCATGGCACCCGGAGGGGAGACCAGGGGGCGGCGGCAGGAGCCACCCCTGACTTTGGGCTATGTGGGGCTTTTAAATGTGAAAATCAGGAAGTCGGTAGACAGTGGGCAGAGAAGAAGCAGACCCCCCTGGAGCGGGCAGGGCCGCTGATGCCTGCGCCCAGCAAGGCACGCCACACAGCCCGGGCAGAGGGACCGGCCTTATCGGTCTGCCGGGCTGCCCTTCAGAGAAAGGGAAGAACAGATCCTAATGAAATTACGGTTTTTAAAATGTCTATAAATTAAATCTATCTCCCTCTCTCTGTGACTCTCCCCCCCTGATCTCCCTCCTCTCCCTGGCTTGTTTGCCTCTCCTCCGTTCCCTCTGCTCGTGTCTGTTCTTCTGATATAGACATCAAGAGGTTACGGGCTCAATTACAACCCAGCGGCAGCCTCAGCACCACACTGCCTTCTCCTCTCCTCGTCAGAAACCAGATCCCAAACAAATCCCCCCTCTTTTTATTTTTATTGTCAATGCCCGAACACCTAAAACCGTCATTCCCTCAACCCCCAGCCTTTTCTCACTTAGTTCAGCTAGGGGGAAAAGATTCTTCTTAATCGTGTTCCGAGGACGACATAAGTGGTTTCCTCTCCATCTCGTCCCCCTTTTGGAAGGACACATGCAAAACCTGGGCCATATGTGACATTTTTTTTGGGGGGGGGGCAGTCTACATGTGTTTTGTGTATGTTTATGGCAGGGAGGGTACAGGAGCTGATGGGGAATACTCGCCAGAAATCGAGCACGATTCTAAAGTTAAAGGGTGACATCATAAGGCTTCTTGCTAGCAAAGGTCCACTTGAAAAGGGCAGAACATAAAAGGTGATTTAAAAAAAAAAAAAAAGGAAAAAAATATCACCTCCACCTTCCCGGATACTGTCACTAGATATACCAGGGAGATATGCTGTCTGTATAATCTTATATCCTAAAAGCACCCCCCTACACACACATAAAAAAATAAAAATAAAAAAAAAAATAACCCAAGTCACTGTCCACCATCACAGCTGTTGATTCCTGAGCACCAGAAACCAACTCCCAAGTTGAATGTCTAAAGGGAAAAGGAAAAACAAACCCCCAAACCCCACCGTAATTCTGAAAATATTAACCAGAGGTGACTCCAAAAGCTACACCTCCAGGAAAAAGCACTTAAGACAAAGGCCGGAGAAAGTCAAAGCTTGAGGAGAATTGAAAAGCAAAAACTTTGTCTTTCCAATTCACTAGGCTGGGAAAAGAAGGTGGGGGGGGGGGGGACACGTTACTACCAACTCATTAATTCTTTCCTGTAAACAGTTTAATTAAATTCTGCTAAATACAGGAGAAATGCTCATTTTGGAGTGCTTCCCCCAACCTCAAAAGGGAATTCCTCCAGGTCCCTCCCCTCCATTCCAACATTCCCCTGTCTCCACGCTGTCCACCCTGCAGTGGGTCGCCAAGCCAGGCATGGACTGCCCTGCTGAGGGCTGCAGGCTGACAGCTCCCGGGTCTGAAAGCTAACACTTCAGCTCTGAAAAGAGATGGGGGGAAAAGAGCTGTTGAGTTCTTGCTTAAAGTATTTTCTTGTTCTAACTCATGTTCTTATGTCACTGAGCTAAAAAAAAAAAAAAAGAGAGAGAGAGAGAGAGAGAGACCAGAGAGAGAGAGAGAGAAGAGGAGAGTGTGTGAGAGAGAGAGAGAGAAAGAGAGGGAGAGAAGAGAAGAGATATGACTTTCCTTGAATGATCTGTTTAACCTAAGCCAGAGGAAAAAAAAGAAAGTCATTAATTACTTATGTGAGCTATTGCTTCAGAAAGACAATAAACCTGCCCGGTCGCCATGGATATGACATATTTGCTCTGAAAACAACACAATAATTAGCAAAGGGGAAAGATACAAGGAGAATATGCAAACTCCTGAGTTTAAAGCCACAGTGCTCTTTTTACTCCTAAGCCTCTGCTCTGTTTGCAATCCAAATCAAACAAGAATTTAAAATATAGCAAAGAGAGAAAGAATAGGAAGGGCTCCTCTCTCCTCTGAGCTAAAAAGCAACAACCACTCCACCCTCCCCCCCCCCCAATAAAATAATATAAAAGAGAAGCAGGATGGCAGAAGCAGAAGGGGGGGGGGAGTTAAGAATTGCTTCTGTTTTATTTCCTATAGCAGGGGTGGAGTCTTGAGGTTTGTTTTTTTTTTTTTTTTTTTTTAAGTGTGCTCTTATTTAGTATTGGACCTTCTAGTTAGATATAAAATTATTTATGAAAGCCAAATGCCCTGTGTATGGCTCACCCCTCCCCAAAGTAAATGGAAATGAGGAAGAAGGGGGGCCTCTAGTTGAAGAGGCAAAGCAACTTGTCTACTCAGAGAGCACCAGCTCTGTACAGGGACATCCACTCCCCCACCTCCAAGAAAATGGAACCTGGGCCTTACTTTAATATTAAAAATGCATTAAATGGTTTTACCTACAACTTAGTCCCGGAGGATCATTAGGAAATGCAATCGCTTTGTATCATATCTGTCAGCGTGATAAATATCTGCGCCAGAGTAGGTTTGCAATTTTTCAGAGTGTCAAAAACCAAGATAATTTTTTCTGCCATACTTTCCTAATCCACGGCAAACGTCTCTCCCCCCCCCATCATCACCAAAGTCACAAATCTATAGAAAAATACCTGAGCAGAAAAGAGTTTGAGAAAAGAAGGAAAAGTTGGTATACACACACACACACACACACACACACACACACCAGGCAGAGGTTACTGATAGTCTCTTAAAAAGCAATGAAAATAGGACTTTAAAATATTTCTGTGAGTACTTTCCCCAAAACAAATAAATACATACAACACTCCATTAACTGTGAGTAAAAAACTCTGTCTCCCCTCTTCCCAGAGGCTAATTTTCCAAAAACAGATGGTCAGGATCTAAAAGGGAAGCAAATATACCTCAACCCCCACAGGCAGAGAAATCTAACTTTGAACTTCTTTTTAAATTAAAGGGGGGGGGCGCAAGATAAACTATTAATAAGTATGAAAAAAATGAATTGAGTTTTGTTTTTCTTACTCAAAAAAATCCTTTACACACAAGGGGAACAGATATAAAGGGGAGGTTCATATTTAACTGACTTTCCTATTTTTTAAACAATAGTGTTTTTTTTTTTTTTTAGATTGGACTCTTTGATCTTGAAAGAATTTTGCTCTTCTGTGATGGGGGGAAAAAGGGTGGGGGTGAAATGATCTGTTTTAAATGATGAAGCAACTTAGGGATCAAAGCCTCTGCTTTCTGCTAGCCATAATAAGCTGTATTTGCCACAAAGCGTTGAGTCTCCCGGGCTCCTCTCCTTCGTAAGAAGGAAATAAAATGCTCCGAGACTCAGAGCGAGACACGAAGTCTCAGCAAGGTGCAAAGTCTAAAAAACAAAACAAAACAAAAAAGGGCAAGGGGAGGAAAAGGAGGGAGGCACTGCCCCTTTAAACGTTTTAGTGCATATGGAGTTTGATTTCTGAAAGAGATCAGTTTAACATCTCCATAGAAACCAGCAACAGATTATCATCAACAGAATAAATAACTAGTCTAATAAATTAAACAGGAGGCATAAGATCGCTGGAAACCCGATTACTGAAGTTCAACAATATTCCCCATAAACTCTCGTTAACCGCCTCGAAGGTGGCTAACCAGCTTTGGGGGGGGGGGCGGTCATCTCCCATGCGCCGGCTTCCCGGGACACAGACCGGCCAGGCGGCGGTGGCCGGACAGGGAGAAGTCCCCCACGCTGTCCCGGCGAGGGTCTGCGAGCTCCAGAGAGGGGCAGATCGTCAAAGCCAAAGTTTAGGAAGTGGGAACGAGGCTGGGGGTGGCGGAGGGGAGGTGGCGCGGGACGCCGGAGATGGCGGGAGTCGCGACGACCGCCCCGGACGCACCGCCTGCCGGCCACCAGGGCGCAAACCCGGCGCTCTGCGCTCGCTCGGGCGCGGACCGGCCCAGCGCCCCCTCCGGGCACGTGGAGCGCAGCCCGGGCGCAGCCCCCGGGGACCGGCCGCCCCCTCCCGCCCCCGCCCGGCGCAGCTGCTCCAGCTCAGCCCGGACAGCTCCTTAGGACGGCGGGGAGCGCGTGTGGGTGTGCGTGCGCGCCGCGGGGTGCGCGTGGGGGGGCTCCAGTGTGCAAGCCGGCCGTCTCCAGTCCCCTCGTGCGCTCTCACCGTGCGCCGGTATGAGCTGCGAGCTCTCCTACATTTACCAACTTTGGCCAGCAGCGACTACCCGGTTCTTTTTCCCCGGCCCGCCCCCACCCCTGCGAGTGTAAGGGGGTGTTGGCGGGACCACCTTACACGCCGAGGGCCGCACCCCCGGGCTCCGCTGGCGCGGCGACGCGCGACCCCGAGTCGCCCCCACGGTCCTGCGGGGTCTGGGGGAGCGCTAGGCTCGAAGGGGGGGGGTGTTATCGCTGCTTCCCTGGAGGACGAATCTCACTCGCAGGCACACGCACCCGCGCTTCCCCAGCGGGACGGGAAGGAGCTCCACGGCGCGCCCAGGCCCGCTTCCCAAGCGCAGGCTGGGTCCGGAGAAACTTGAGTGGAGAGAGAAGCGAGCGGCCCCCGGCCTCCCTCCGCGCTCCGCGACTCCCCCAACTCCGGACCCGGGTCGGGGGTGACTTGGAAGAAGAATCTGTGCCCACCCCCTAGAGAAAAATCTATTATTGTGATCTTAATCTACGCCCCCAAAGTGTCCCTCCCGCTGTGATTGACGGCGCATACACCTGTTCCCTCGCCGAGGAGCTTCCAACGCTTGGGGACAGACGTTCGCCCCACCGCTCCGCCACCGCCAGCGCCCTCCCGCCCGCCCGCCGGGCCCCGCAGCCCCCGCCCGCGGCCCCCGAGCGCCCCAGCCCGCACCGTGCCACCCCAAAGGCCGCCCCCTCCCCTCCCGGCCCGGCTCCCTGGCTCTCCTGCTCCCGGCCGCCCGGGCTACGGAAAGAGAAAGAACAGAAAGCAAAACTTCCTGGCGGCCGACGGTCATCAGCTGCACATTCTGCAAATGCCACCGTGTAAAAATAAACCGGCCGCCGCTCCGCCCGGCCGGCCGGCTCGCCCTGGGCGCACGGCTCGGCCCCCTGCCCCCGGAGCTCCAGTACTATCGGTCTGGCCCGATCCCCCCACTCCCGCGCACCCCTTAGCGCCCCGCTCCCCAACACTCCTCCGCCAGCCACCACGCGCTCCTGTGCCAAAAAGCCGGAACCCAAGCGACCGGGTGATCCAACCAACTCCCCTTTGGGGTCGCCTGCGCCCCCCACAAGCTACCCTTCTCTCTGCCCTCCACCGGGTGCCTATTTCAGCCCTGCGTCGTCCTTGGATTCGGGGCTCCTCACCCCCAAATGCTAAGCTCTCAGGTCACCCTCAGCCCACCTGGGGGCAAAGACCCCCCTCCACCCGACCCTCTCCCCCCGCTGCGGAGGCCCCCAGGAAAGAGTCGCTCCGAGCACCCGCCCGCCGGCTGGCTAGCCCTGAGTCCCACGTCCCCGGGCGCAACTTCTCTCCCGGCGCACACACAGCCGCCGCAACTCCCCGGAACTTTTTCCCAGAGCCTGACGGACTCCGGCAGACCGCGCAGCGGCTCGGAGTCGGTGCTTCGACTCTGCCCGGCGTTGCCAGCCTGCGCCGGGGGAGCCTGGGGGTGGGGGAGAGAGCGACGAGCGCCACTTGCCGCGCCTGGAGCAGCGCACTTGAGATAAACTTCCCAGGCGCCGAGGGAAAAGGGGGCGCCTCTCCCCCATCCAAGAAACCCCTGGCCTTCGTTTCCCCACCCGGCGCACACCTTGGCACCCTGCGCCTAAGCGAACACTGCCTACCTCTGCCGGGAGTACACACACACCCCCGTGTCGGGGTACAAGAGCCGGCTGGAGGGGATCCCCACCCACCCAGCAGGCTGGAAGGGATACCCATCTACCCCCTCCCCTGGGGAAAGTCTTGCAAAGTCACCCCGGGCGCCCCTCGCCCCTGCCTCCTTCTCTGCCCAGGAGAGCGCACGACCCCCCTGCCGCTGGTGGTGAGGGGGGGGGGCGCAGGGTTAGGAATGATTACCCGGTATTGGCGAACACCTGCCCCCCCCGGGAGCACAGGGCGCGGGGGGCGCCCCCACCCTATTTGCAAAGTCCTGCACTCGCGCCTGGCACCTCCCCCTCTTCTCCCCTACCCCGCCGCCCCCTCAGTTGCAGTAAGTGACCCCCAGGAGCAGCAGCCCTCCCCTCCCCCGGAGCCGCGCGCCGGGCATTCCCCTGGCCTCGGAGGGTGGCGCGCCGCCCCGCGCTGGGGTGCCAGCCTCCGTGCCCCCTGCCTCCGCACGGCCGGAGTTGGGTGGCAGCCGCCGCTCGCGGGCTGCCCGGCTTGCTCGCTCGCTCTTTCGCTCGCCCGCTCCCAGCTGCAAGCGGCAGCCCCGGGGGTGGGGGGCTGCACCCGGCCAGGGATCGAGGCGGGGAGGCGCCCCGGGAGGTCTGCGGAGCTGGGGGGTGCGGGGGGCCGCGGCGGAGGGAGCGCCGAGTCTCTTACCTGCACTTGGGGCGGCTTTGGGTGACTTTCCAAGTCCGGGGGAAAAATGTGTGTGTGTTTGGGATGGAGCGCCGCGGGCGCGCATGCGCTGCCCAAAGTTGCCGGATCCCGGATTTTTCGCTCCCAGTCTCCGCTCTCGCCCGCTGTGATTATGGAATTCTCCGCGGCCGAGCGGGCGAGTGGGTGGCATGCAAAACCCGGGCCGGATCTCGGGGCCGGGCTCCGCTCCACCCTCACACCCCCAGACCTTCCCCTCCTGGATTCTTCCCACCCACCACCCGGGCTGGGCTCGGCGTGTGCGCCTCGAGACGCCGCCTGCGGAGCAGCCTCTGAGCTTGCGGCTCCCTTTGCGGCTCCCGAAGGTTTCTGCACCCCACTGCTGAGTGCAGTTGAGGCTGGGGCCGAAGAGAGAAGGGCTGGGGGTGCGTTACTTTCCACCTGTTCTGAACCCGAGAGAGCCCGAGTGTGGTTCTCACTTTTCCACCGAAGAACTAGAAATTTTGCAAGTTAAAATGTTAGAATTGTCGAAAGCGAAGGAACGTAATGTTCTCGCTCTCTGCACTTATTCTTTGCAAGGGGGTTTTTCATCCAGTCTCTTGTGCACGAAATAAATCCTTATGTGAGCAAGATAGCCCGTGCAAAATAAGCCTTACACGGGGGCGGCGGCAGGGGGGGGAGTGCAGATAATGAACATTAAAGCGAATAATAATTCTGGGAGCGAAAGGATCCGGGAGGAAAATAAAACAAGGCAGTAAGATAAAGAGTGTCTTGGGAGAGTTAATCCCCCCATAGACAGAGCCTTTTGGGGGGAGCTTTCAGACTCCATTGAAGGAAACCCTCTGTTCCCCATGCCCACCCTTTGCACCTCCCATCTGAGTTGAGGTGGCCACACCAGGCTGAGCCCGGGGCAGAGCACCCTAGGGCCCGGTAGCCCTGGTTCTGCCTTTCCTAGGCCACCCCCATCCTGTACCTGTTTCCCCTCTGCACAGAGCCCCAGACATGAGACATGAAAGAAAGGGGGAAACACCCAGATGCTGAGATAAGTGAGACATTGATCGTGATAGTAAACTAAAGAGATAAATGATTAGTTGAATAAATGAATAAAAATTCAAAGTATGGCCCAGGGCTTTTGAGATGTGCTCGGTGTGGTGTATTAAACTAAGAGGAAATGATGCAGGCTGGTAGGACATGTCTCGGGCTGGGGAACCGGGGCGTGGGGTGGGGGGGGCTGCCCCACAAGCTTCAGCAAAGCTCTCAGCACAGGAAGTGACCCTGAGGCCCACATCGGGATTGTCCAAGACAGACGACTGCTGGAATTTGGTCCATGTCCTGCCTGAAATCAGCCCAGAGGTAAATGGACAGAGCCCACAGACTCTGAGGTGTCTAGGGCTTCCCTGTCCTCTTTGGGCAAGGAGGTGTCCATACGCCTTATATGCCAATCTGCGAAAGAAACCAGCTCCCCAGCGGGGCGTGGTGGCGCACACTTGTAATCCCAGTACTTGGGAGGCTGGGTCTGGAGGATCCCAGGTTTACAGCCAGCCTCAGCTACTTAGTGAGGCCTTCCACAACTTAGTGAGACCCTGTTTCAAAATAAAGAATAAAAAATAGGACTGGGGGTCCTTAGCTTGGAGGTAGAATGCCCCTGGGTTCAATCCCCAGTACCGAAAAAAAAAAAAAAAAAAAAAAAGAAACCAGCTCCCCAAACCAAGCTCCTTACTACCTGGAATGGTTCTGGGGTCAATTCAGGATTTGTCTGGATAGGAAGGCCAGAAGTGGGGATTCAGATACCAGTCAGATTCGCTTCGTCATCTTCCTGCCTCAGCAGCACACCAGTAATTAGCAGACTCCATGGACCACGGACCTGTTACTCCTCTGGAAAGAGAAACCGAGGCACCGTGGAAGGAGGTGATGAAGCAGGTCTTCTAGCTTTGGGCTGGGGCTCAGTCCACTCCTGGGACAGGGCAAGGTGGTAGTTAGCCGCTCCGGTTTTGGATGTCAGACCCCAGCCACTCACCAGCAGGGCGACCTTGAGTGAGGCTTTTGACTCTTGAGGGCCTCAGCTACCTCACCGGGAAAATGGGAATAGGCATGGTACCGACCGACCGCCTAGGATTGGTGAGATGCTGAAATGAGTTAATGCAGGAAAAGGGCTTCGGCCAAGATGCTGATCGATAAATGCCAGTAATTGTCATTGCTCCTGGGGACATCCAGTGCTCCCTCTGTTTCTCATTTCTTCCTGTCCCCTCTCCATTCCTTTATCTCTCTCTCTCTCTCTCCATTCCTTCACTTTCATTCTTGTGACCTGCATTTGCTAAACCCCAGCAGGGCGTGGTGGCGCACGCTTGTAATCCCAGTACTTGGGAGGCTGGGTCGGGAGGATCCGGGTTCAAAGCCAGCCTCAGCTACTTAGTGAAGCCCTCCACAACTTAGTGAGACCCTGTTTCAAAATAAAGAATAAACCCCAGTGACCCCAGGACCCAACCGGTGGTGGGGGACAGAGCCGCATTGGACAGAGCCCTGCCCTTCAGGGTTGGCGGAGGAGTTTGCAAGACTTGATCTCACATCAAACATCTTGCAAAGGCCTCCCCTGGGCGGGGGCTGGAGGAGGGAGGAGGCCACGGGGGAGGCAGAAAAGGAAAATTCCTCTCTGTTCCCATCCACTGCCCCCAAATCAAAAAAGAAGCCAGGCGTGGTGGCGCACGCCTATAATCTCAGTGCTTGGGAGGCTGAAACATGAGGATCATAGGTTCAGGGCCAGCCTCAGCAATTTAACAAGATTCTGTTTCAAAAGAAAAAGAAAATAGGGCTAGGGGTGTAACTTGGAGGCAGAATGCCCCTGAGTTCAGTCCCTAGTACCAAAAAAGGAAAGGAAACAAAAAGAAAAAAAATGTAAAACAAAGCAAGGGGCGAGGAGAGAGTTCTGCTCCCACAGGCAGCCTGTGGCCTCCGTGCGTCTCGGTCTCTCCCAAACCTGGGCCTCCACTGCTCTGTTCTCTCCCCACCCCCACTCCACACGAGGACCAAGGCCAAGTACTCTTTCTCCTCCTTTCCTTCAGTGTAACATTTCCTGAGCTTCCCCGAAAATGACATCCCGACTCTTTATGGTCAGCAAGTCCTTTGAGACCTGCCACTGCCTGCGCTGGGCCTCACCCTCTGCCCTTGGTCAGATTGTTTCTGACATACTGTTTTGACATCCCGGAAAACACTAAGCTTATCTCCACCCCAGGGCCTTTGCACTTGCTACTCTCGGTGTCTGCAGTGCCTTTTTTTTTTTTTTGCTGTTGCTCCTTCTCACCTCCTCAGGGGCACCGTGTCTTCCTTGGCAGTGCTGGAGATCGAACCCAGGGCCTCCTTCATGCTAGGCAAACACTCCACCACTAAGCAGTACCCCCAGCCCTCTTTATTATTTTATTTTGTGACATAATCTCACTAATTTTCCCAGGCTGGCCTTGAACTTCTGATCCTCCTGCTTCAGACTCCTGACTAGCTAGGATCACAGGTATGCCACCACCTTCTCCCTGAAGCAGCTCCCCGTCTTTATCACTTGTCCCTGCTCGAGGGTCTCAAAGGAGTTTGTTTATTCACTCGCCCCACATTGCTTTCTGGGTGCCCCTACTAGAAAGAAGCATCCAGCAGCAGGGACTTTGTTCAGTGTCTCTACAACCTCTAACAGTACCTGGCGCGTAGCAGGCCCTCGCTCTGCGATCAGGCAGGCGCAGAGTCAAGATAAGCCTCTGCCCTCAAGTCCCTGGAGGGGAGAAGGACTACAAAGGTCCGAGGACAGCGTTTTGGGCAGGGAGGAGGAGCCGGTACAATCCAGGGATTGCCAGGTGTTTTGCTCCCTGGCATTTGGCTGCGTCCACGGTGGGGGAAACGGATGGTCCTGGAGAACTGTAACCCAGCGGAGGAAACTGCACAGGTGTTAGGGGAGGAGGGTCAGCTCAGGCCCATCCCCGCCAGCTCCCCAGCCACCTACCTCCAAGCGGGCTGCCCGTGATCAAGAGCCTGTCCCATTTCGAAGTCTCTGGGGCAGACCCCGCTCCTGCCGCCATACACCTCTCCTCCCCTCCCCAAACACCTTCACCCCTCTGACTGCAAATTCTGTGCCTTTGTCCCCAAAACCCAGGAGCAAGCACTACTCCCGGCACCCAGGAGGCTCTCCATAAGTAATGGTAGAACCAAGAAATTCAAGCGTGTCTCAGTTGGTGTAAATGGGAAAGACGAAAGTAATCAGGGCTCAGCTTCCTGGTTCCAATTTCTTTGGTTTCTGGGCCTCTGCAGGACTGGGAGGCAAAACCTGATTGTCCATCAATCGCTGATATTATTGAGTGGCTATTGTATGCCAGGCACTAGGCCAAGCCCTGTGTTACCTCACCGGCTTCAAGTATGAAGTAGTTAAGGATGTTGAACATACCCATTGCACGGATGAGAAGCCTGAGGCTCAGAGAACAATTTTCCCAAGACTGAGTTAGGCAGTCTGCCCCAGGATCCACTGCTTGGGCAGGGAGGTAGCAAAATTCTCATGCCCCCGAAGTATCTAGTGCGAGGAGAATTTTTACCTCTACTCCCCATTCATAAAGAGGGGGGCTGGGGTGTAGCTCAGTGGTAGAGCACTGGTCTAGCATGCTGGGGGTACTGGTTCCAGCCCCAGCACCCCAAAACAAAAAGACAGATGGGACCTGGATGGGAGTCACGTTGGGCTGCAGTTGTCCTTAAACTTGCAAACCTCATTTCAACCTAGTGAAAGACAAATGCCACCAAAAAAATCACAGCACCAAGCATTGGCTTTCGTATACAGTAAGCACTCAAGAAGTGTAGACAAGCCGGGCACACGCCGTGGTGCACGCCTGTAATCCCAGTACTTGGGAAGCTGGGACAGGAGGCTGACAGGTTCAAGGACAGCCTCGGCAACTTAGCAAGACCTTGTTTCAATATAAAAAATAAAACAGGGCTAAGGGGTATAACTCAGAGGTAGAATACCCCTGGGTTCAATCCCCTATGCCAAAAAAAGAAGAGAAAGAAACTTTTTAAATTTAAAAAGTGCCTGATAATGTGCTTTCTTTCTTTTGCCTGGGCTGCTCCGGTCTTGGGGTTCTCCTTGGGTGGGGTCTGTGCTCTGGGGGGTTCACCGTGCCTCGCATGGTGCTGACATCTTTGTAGGTGTCAATAGACGCCTAGTGTCTCAGCAATTAAAGAAGTGCCTGAGAAAAGAGATTATGGTGATTACTGGGCAAGTTGTAATTAAAAAAGAGAAAATAGCTGAGTCCATTCATTTTTCCTAGGGATGTTTCTCTTGGGAGTGTCTAGGGGAGGGGGCCCAGGAGAGGGGCTTCTTCCCGAACTCTTGGCTTGGTTCTCAAATCCATTCAGGCTGATGAGCTTCACAAGTCCTTCCACCTCAAAACTCTTTCATTCTTTCTGCAAAGTACATAATTATTTGTTTCTTGCTACATACACAGTCTGTACTTGTTTTGGAAAATACAGATAAACAGAAAGAAGTTTTGTGTTGTTGTTGTTTTGTTTTGTGGTACTGGGGGTTGAACTCAGGG
>PVLC010000083.1:287643-329531 GCA_004027655.1 Graphiurus murinus
TGGGGATTGAACTCAGGGGCATTCTACCTCCGAGCTATACCCCCAGCCCCATTTTTTTTTTATTCTTTATTTTGAAACCGAGTCTCACTAAGTTGCGGAGTGCCTCACTAGGTAGCTGAGGCTGGCCGCGAACCCGGATCCTCCGGTCTCAGCCTCCCGAATGCTGGGATTACAAGCGTGCGCCACCACGCCCGGCTGAACTCAGGGGCATTCTACCTCTGAGCTTTTTTTCTTTTGAAATAAGGTCTCACTAAGTTGCTGAGGCTGGCCTCGAACCTGTGATCCTCCTGTTTCAGCCTCCCAAGTACTGGCATTACAGGTGTGGGTCACCAGACCTGGCTAAGAAGAAAATTTCAGTCCTCTTTAATCCCATCACCCATGAGTAATCACTGTTGGTGTTTTCATGTATTCTGGTCTGTTTCTTGCTCTTTCCTTTGTTTTGCTGTATAGAATCAGAATCACACACAGAGCATACTGGATTATCTTTTTTCTCAGCCTGCCGTGTCTCTGAAGCAAGCACATTTTCTTACATCGTTAAATATCCTCCTACAACGTGATTCTTTTAAATGGCTGGATTGTAGAGTTGGCTCATAATTTACTTCGGCAGTCCCTCACTATTGGAAATTTTGGACATCGGACTTGTTTCCAATTCTTTTCATTATTATAAATAACTCTAATGAATATCCTCGTCCATAAATAATCCCGCACATTCCTTGAAGTGGAGATGTCGAGTCCAAGGGTGTGCGTACATTCTGAAGCTTTGGAGACCCATCTCCAGATTGCCCCCTCTGGGAAATTCATTTGCCCTTCCGCGAGCAAGCGTCTGAGCGCCCCAACCTTTGGCGTTATCTCTCTCTCTCTCCCTCTTTTTTAACTCCTGCTAATTTAATGGGTGAAAGACTCTCTGATTCTAGTAATGAATCCTTATTAGAACCGTGCTGGCCGCAAGCAGGAGCTGTTTCAAGGTTCGAGTGGCCTTGCGGAGCCCCGCAGCCTCGCGGGGCTGAGGAGGATTCAGGGGCTGCAGAGCGAGGCGCCCTCGCCTTGGTAGCTTCCCGGCCTTGGGATCAGCTCCCTGGGCTTTTGCACAGCCGTGGGGGGGAAAGCACAGGATCTGTCTGTCTGTCTGTCTGTCTGCCTCAGCAGAGTGGAGCTCCCCTCTTCCTCCTTCCCGTCAGCCTGTGCCTTCCAGAAACCTCTCTTGACAGAAAAGCCGTAGGGATTTCTGTGCCATAAATACTATCTGTTTTCTGAGCTCAGGAGGAGTCACACTCACCTGCTTTCATTTTTCCCTGCCTGCCCGCTCAGCCCAGCTCCGAGCCAGGGACAGGCTGTTTTACTCTGTGGCTCAAACTTCTCCTTTTCTAGTTTGTTCTAATTAATTGACTTTGGGGGTATGTCTGTTTACCTCTGCCTGATAAGGAGAGGACTCACAGCTGACTAATATTTTCCTTTTAGGAAATATTCCCTAATCCCAGGGTCTCTGAGCTCTCCTATGTTCCCTTCAGTTTTAATATCCTCTAAATCATTTACCTTTAAAAAAGATTTGGGGGGGGGGTGCTGGGGATTGAACCCAGGGGTATTCTACCTCCAAGCAACACCCCCAGCCATTTTTTTTTTTAAATTTTGAAACAGGGTTTTGCCAGAAGTGGTGGCGCACACCTATAATTCTAGTACTTGGGAGGCTGAGAAAGGAGGATCACAGGTTTGAATCCAGTCTCAGCAACTTAGTGAGACCCTCAGCAACTTTATAAGACCCTGTTTCAAAAGAAAAAAGAAAAAAATAAGGTTGGATGTGTAGCTCAAAGGTAGAATGCCCCTGGGTTCAATCCTCTGTAACACACACACACACACACACACACACACACACACACACACACTCAATAAGAAAGAAAGAAAAAAGAAAAGAAGGAAGGAAGGAAGAAAGTCTTGCTAAGTTGCTGAGGCTGGCCTCCAACCTATTATCCTGTCTCAGCCTCCGAAGTACTAAATGACTCAGTATGGGTGTATATATTTATATGCATATTTATACAAATATAAATAAAACACAGAATTTTAAAAACCCGACCCTGCAATCTGAGAGTCAGGTATTTGGGAGTGAGCCAGGTATTTGGGACTTAGAAGTGTAAAGAATGAATTGCAATGGAATGCCCCCCCTCTACCCCGGGTACATCCTCCAGAGCCTTCCTGGAGATGCCGATAGGAATGTGTCTCCTGCCAAGTGTCGGCTCTGCATGGACGGGTGTGTGGGCCCTCATGGGTGTATGGGACTGTGTGTCACTTTAAAGAAGGGTTGGGGGCTCGTAGGTACGGCCGTGCCCTGTTTGCACCCCGGCAGGCTGTGCTCAGGCCGTCGGCAGACATAGGAATACAGAGAGGTGCAGCCAGGTGAGGGGCAGGGCGGGCTGCTGATGTCACCTCTTACCCAAAGATCTGCGGGCCAACACCTTAACCCCTCCCACGCTGCCAGGGTGGGGCAGGCTGGCACCAGGGCCTGTTGAACGAGGCAAACCCAGTGGTAGAAAAGTCGAAGGGACCTGCCTCCTCAGTCTCCTCGTTGTCTCAGCAAAAGCCACGCTCCCTGGGCTCCTGTTTCCTGCCAGGAACCCTGGGGGCCTGCACCCCAGCCCCTGCCCTTTCCCTCCCTCTGCACCCGTCCCCAGCTGACATGGGTGCAGAGGCAGAGTGGGCTGACTCTCAGAAGGCCGATCCGGCCTGAGGTCAGCACGGCCGGGGGGAACCTGCCCCGACACCCCGGAAGTGGTCGTTTTGCTTCCTGACGGGCGCCAGAGGTGCCGCCTGCCACCCGTGGCACGGTGGCTCCCGGAGGGTGGGGCCAGCCAGGGAGGCAGGAAGGAGCTGTTTTGCTGATGAGGTGCCTCCTGTCACACGGGCAGGAGCGCCAGGTAGCTGAGGGCGGTGGGGAGGGCTGCCCGGCTGTGCCAAGCTGGCCCGGATGTGTGCGAAGGCGCTGCCCGCCTCCCCAGCTCTCCTGTCCCCACCCGCTCCCCACACCCGGCTCAGCCTCTGCCCCAGCGACTGGAGTGTCCTAGACCTCCTGCCTCCCTCCTGTGCCCTGGACCAAAGCAGGAACACCTCCTCCAGGAGGCTGCCGTGATGTGCTGCTGCCTAGGCTGGGGTAGATGTCACCACCTGTGCTCCTTGTTTCCTCTGTTAGAGTAAATGGGGGCACTTCCCCATTAGAGAGAGAGAGAGAGAGAGAGAGAGAGAGACTGACTTTATTTTGGTACTGGGATTGAACTCAGGGCCATTTTTCCTCCAAGTCACACACCCCCCCCCACATGGCCCTTTTTATTTTTTATTTTGCAACCGGGCCTCACTAAGTTGCTAAGGTTGGCCTCAACCCTGCGATCCTCTTGTCTCAGCCTCCCAAGTACTGGGATGACAGGCGTGCACCACCGCTCCCAAGAACGTGTGTGTGTGTGTGTGTGTGTGTGTGTGTGTGACTTTTTAGTCTGTGTTTAATAGTCGGCATACTGGACGTGGATTTCTGAGCTTGGTCACTTGACTTCAAGTCCCCGCTCTGCTACTTTCTTGAAGTCTGACCGTGGGCCTCGCTCATCCTCAGTATCTGAATCTGTAAAATGGCAACAAAACCAGTATCGGCCTCACGGCGTGGTCAGGAGAATTCATGGAGATAATTCACGCGGAGCATTTAGCCTGGGCTCATACATAATAGCCGTTGTTGTTGTTATTCCCGGCATCTCTCAGGCCGCTTGGAAGATGTCGAGGGAAGGAACAGGGCCTCCGCTGTGGACTCGTGGCCCGGGCTGGGCATGGGGGAGGGGAGGGCACAGAGAACCGGTGGCAGGTCCTGTCTGGATGTGTGTGTGTCCACTCCGAAGGGTAATGGGTTGGTTATTTATGACCAGGGCTTAAAGAAAAAAAAAAAAAAGACAAACCAGTGTTCAGTAATGACAAAGTAATTACCTTTTTATTATTTTTTCAATAGGATTCGGAGGGAGTACGGGCCTCGGCTGAGGCCAGAACATCCCGCCTGGCTTCCCGATGCTTTGTGCCGGCCCCACCGGGGACCGGGCAGGCTTGTCGAGGGTCGAGGGTCAACATTGCTCCTGCACACCAAGAGGGTCAAGGACGGGTGGGGGGCAGAGTTGCCCAGAACATCAAACTGGAGCTCCGGAGGTCGTCCACAGACAGGCCAGGCCCAGAGCCTAGACATCTGACAACAGTTCAGAGTGGGGAATTCCAGGGAGGCCCAGAGGGAGCCAGCCCCTCACTCCCCCGAAATCACCCTGCGAGTTTGTGGCAGGGTGAGAGCGGAGCCTGGGCTGGGTCCTCTAACCCCAGTGGGTGCTTTTTGTTTGTTTGTTTGTTTGTTTGTTTTTTGGTGGTACTGGGGCTAGAACTCAGGGGCATTCTACCTCTGAGCTACACCTTCAGGCCTATTTTATTCTTTTATTTTGAAACAAGGTCTTACTAAGTTGCAGAGGGCCTCACTGAGTAGCCGAGGCTGGCTGCGAACCTGAGATCCTCCTGTCTCAGCCTCCCAAGTACTGGGATTACAAGATATTGAAAAGGCTACGCTGTGATTGGCATCAGCTATATAGCAAGGTGTCATCCAACTAGTCAGTGAGAGCACCGGATCAGCATTAGCCTCTTATCCATCCACCCACCTTCCCACCCATCCACCCACCCATCCAATCATCCTCCATACCTCCATCCATCCATCTACCTATCTACCCATCCACCCAGCTATCCATCCATCTATCCATCCATCCATCCATCCATCCATCCATCACCCACCCACCCACCTATCCACCCATTCATCCATCCATCACCCACCCACCCATCTATCCACCCATCTATTCATCCTTCATACCTCCATCCATCCATCTACCTATCTACCCATCCATTCATCTACTCATCCATCTATCCATCCATCCATCCATCCATCCATCCATCCACCCATGCATCCAACCATCCAACAATCCATTCATCTATCCAACCTTTCACCCATCCATCTAATAATCCATCCACGCATTCATCTAGCCATCCAATAAACCATTCATGTATCCAAATTTGCCCACCTATCCAATGATCCATCCATCCATCCACCCATCCATCCATCCACCAACCCACCAACCCACCCATCCCACCGCCCTTACTTCTACCCATCCACCGACCCATATACCCAATGAGCATTTGGTGAGTTCCCACGTGGGCCAGGCACCCTGCTAGGACCTGAGGGTCTGGGAAGAGTTTTGGGAAGAGTCAGTGAGGCGGCAGCTGGGCTTCTCAGAGACACCCAGAGCAGGCCGATGAAGGCTGGTGTGATAGGGCATCAACCCGGAGTCCAGGTCCGGCCCCACACTCGGTTGCTAGGGAGTCTTGGCCTTGTCCCTCCCACTTTCTAGTTGCTATGGTTTCCTCCTCTATCATCAAGAGGGTTGGACTGGCTCAGAGGCAGCAGATGCTCTGCAGGGCAGACCCCCCGGGTGAGGAGTCTCTGAGGGTGAGGACATGAAGCTCCAGGGGCTCGGGACCAGGAGCACCCCTGGCTTTTAGTGAGAGGATGAAGACCAGAAGATTCTGAAGGAAGCCAGGCATGGCGGCGTGTGCCTGTGCTCTCAGTTCTTGGGGGAGGCTGAGACAGGAGGATCACAGGTTCGAGGCCAGCCTCAGAGACTTAGCGAGACCTTGTTTCCAAATAAAGAAAGAAAATGGGCTGGGGATGTAGCTTGGAGATAGAATGCCCCTGAGTTACACACACACACACACACACACACACACACACACACACACACACATTATTGAGGAAGGAGGAAATGAAGGGCAGGCACTGGGGAAGCCGCCCCCACCCTGCTCCGTGGGTCTGGAACTGCTGCTCGGCCGTCCTGCCTGCCCGTGCATCTGCAGACCCGGAGCCTCTGGCTGCAGCAGGTAGCTGACAGGCCCGGCCCTTTGTCCCCCCCTCCCCACCCCGCAGCTGTGATAACCCACACGTAGCACTCTGCCCTCTGGAATTTATTTTAAGGTCTTGGCTTGTTTATTTATTTTATTTAGAGATTTCTCAGTGCTTTGTGAGGAGGAAAATTCGAATGGGGTGATTATGAAATACTATTTCACCTTACCGTTCATTCACAACAAACAAAGAGAAATGATTGGTGATTAAAAATGCATTCTCTCTGCTTGTTTTCTTTTGTTTTACCATTATGGAAATATTATAAATACTGAATACTAATCTGGACCTGCGGGGACCTCACAGACCTTCCAGAAAACAGTCTCCTCTTCTTCCTTGGGGCCACCTCGTGCTGTCCTTTCGGGCGTCAAACAATGGCTCAAACTCGGCCACGGGCCCTCCATCCCACTGACCGTGGGCCAGGAGCCCTGCCACCAGGGGCAGACCCCCGCTGTCCTCACTGGGCAGCGACAGGAGTCCCCTCCTAGCCCTGCCTCCTTGTCCTGGCTCCCTGCTTCAGCGGCGAGCTAGTCATGGTGAGCAGAGACCGGAACATCAAGAGCCTCTAATTAGTCCCAAAGTCACTATGGTGGAGTTTTACCTCCAGTGTCAAGCAGCCTGAGCCCAACTCCTTGCCCCACTGCTGCTTGCTGTGTGACCTTGGGCATGTTGCTTTACGTCTCTGATCTTCCAAGCGTTTCCTTGGTAAGATAGAGGTGAAATGGTACCCAACCTCAGAGACTTGCCGTGAGGATTAAGTGGGATGATAACAGGCCTAGCATCAGAGCTGCTCAGGAAACATCGGCTCCTATACTGATTCCTGTTCTCTCTTCCCCTCCTAGCTCTCAGTTTCTGCCTTTGGAAGATGAGAGAGCTTCCTGGTTCTCTAAGACCCCTGATCCCCCCATTGTCCTGCTCCTGTGGGATGGAACGGAGATGTTTTCACTACCTCCATTCTCACGGAGACCCAGCTCTTTCCTGGGAACACAGCCTACACCCGCTAGGGAACCCTGGGCCTCCTAATTGGCGTCTGCTCTCCACTGCTACTTTCTGAGCCATAAAACCAGTGCTTGCCTGTTTCTCTCCCCCACAAACAAATAAATACGACTCAAAGGAGCCGGGCGTGGTGGCGCACTCCTGTAATCCCAGTACTTGGGAGGCTGAGACAGGAGGCTCGAGGTTTCAAGGAGAAGTTCAGCAACTTAGTGAGGTCATCAGCAACTTAGCAAGACTCTGTTTCAAGATAAAATAGGGCTGGGAGTATAGCTCAAAGATAGAATGCCCCTGGGTTCAATCCCTAGTACCACAAAAAAAAAAAAAAAGGAAGGAAGGAAGAAAGGGAGGGAGGGAAAGGAGAGAAAGAAAGAGAGAGAGGAAAGAAAGAAAGAAAGAAAAAAAGAAAGAAAGAAAGAAAGAAAGAAAGAAAGAAAGAAAGAAAAGGAGAAAGAAAGGAAAGAAAGAAAAGAAAAGAGAGTTAAAGGGCCTGGTCCAATTCCAAAGTATGGCGTGGAGTCCAGACATACAGCGCAGCCCGAGGTGTCCAAATTGCCTTCATCTTTCTCTTTCTTTAACCGAATTAACCGCTTTGCACGTCCCCTGCGTGAGGGTGTCTCTCTCTCTGTCATATAAAATACAATCACGCTTGCTTGCTACATGTTTCAGATACTTTATCATTAACATCAATTCCAGCCAAATTAGGAGTTTCTCCCAACATAATTGCCCTTCCCATTACCCAGCACTTTATTTTTTCAAAGCACTTTCCGACCATTAATTAGTTAACCCTTCGGACGCCCCAGAGCTGGCGTCAATGTCACCCTCCCTGTCTCCCAGCTGGGAAGAGATGGGGAGGGGGTCAGGTGGTCTGTTGGAAGTCACCCTGGACGTGGGGGCTGGGGGCTGGGGTGGGACCTTAGAAATCCTGGGCCAGGTCCCAGCCCCAGCTGCACCTCACTCTGATCTGATCTGAGCAGGTGGGGGTCCCCGACATTTTAAATCCCCTTGCTATGGCTCCCGGAATGAAGGAGGGGGCAGATGAAAGTCTGGCTGGGTGCTGGCACCTCGGTGACAAAGGCAAAGACACCCATCTGACCAAGGGACAAGCAGGTGTCAATTCTGTCTCAAACCATTTATTTTATTATAATTTTTTTTTTTTGGTACTGGGGATTGAACCCAGGGGTATTCTACTTCCGAGCTACACCCCCAGCCCTTTTTACTTTGAAACAGGCTCTTGCTAGATTGCTGAGCATCTCGCTAAGTTGCTAAGGCTCGCTTTGAACCTGTGACCCTCCTGTCTCAGCCTCCCAAGTGCTGGGATTACAGGTGTGCACCACTATGCCTGGCTTCCAAACCATTTTATTTGCACCCACTGCCGAGGAGCACCCACTGAGTGCCTAACAGGTGCCAAAGAACGTGGCCACCTCCTCTGTAACATCCCTGCTAGCCACCCAAGGAAGGGGAGGCCGGCACGCCCTCTGCACAGCTGGATCTCGCTGGTCTCCATTCCAGAAGTGGTTATGGCTACCAGCACCCTCTCCTGCCCCGGCTGGGTGCAGCTGTAATCTTAGTGGGTCCCGAGCTAGACGGGCAAGCTAAAACTCTGGAGCAGACATCCCGGGAGCCAGCTAGGAAGTGCACTGTAATTAATTTCTCAGACAGGGTTCTGGCTCGTCACTGAACTCTGCTAGGGATCTGCTGTCGAACTACCAATATTTTACATTTATGGCCTTTCTGTAGTCCTAACTTCTTTAATGATTTTTTTTTTTTTCTGAAAATACGTGAGCTGGCTCTTGCGGGGACATTGCCAGGAACCCCGGGAGAGGCTTTCCAAGACAGGGAGCCAGGTAGGCCTCACAGGTTCCTCCGTCGGGCCTGCTCACCTTCCTTCCGGCACCTTGAGCCCGGGGCCATGCGCGCCCTGCCCTCTCCCACCTTGCCCGTCACATGGTAAGGGCCTCTCCAGACCCCAGGAATGGTCCTGCCGGGGTGGCAGGGCAGCGCGGACCGCAGGTCTCCGCAGTCACACACCCCGGGATCTGAATTCAAGCTCTGCCATTCACCCGCAACTTGACCTTGGGCAGAGTGACCTCAGTGACCTCTCGGCCTCGGTGTCTCCATCGTCGAATGCAGCATGGTAAGGTGGAGTGACCCACAGCGCGGATGGTCTGGACGCCCCGCCCAGCCCACAGGAGCAATCACTCTGGCCAAGGAGTCCTTGTAGGTTTTCCTGAGTTCCATTTTTCCAACTTCTTGCTTTCATTTTTTGTTGTTTTGATTTTTTTCTTTTTGTGGTACAATGGGCATTCTACCCTCAAGCTACACCTCCATCCCTATTTTTTATTCTTTCTTTTGAAACAGGGTCTCACTAAGTTGCAAAGGGCCTCACTAACTAGCTGAGACTGGCCTCCAATCCGGATCCTCCAGTCTCAGCCTCCCAAGTACTGGGATTACGAGTGTGCGCCACCACACCTGGCCTGCTTTCCTTTTTGTCTCCGTCTAATTTCTCTTGGGTTCTGGGTCTGAATAGGCAAGTCGATTGATACTGTGAGACAACACCTTGGTCCTAAAGTCTTCACTTACAAAGAGACCTATGGGTGGGTGGGGGGGCAGATAGAGATGGCTTCAGTCCCCAGCCCGCCTGAGATGGTCACCTTGGGTTCCCTCATGCTTCAAGCCCAGCCCCTCCGCTAGTCACCTGTCGGGGGCCGTGTCCCCAACTCCTATCCAGATTCCTTGGGGCAGCGGAAGCTCCATTGTTACTGGCTGGATACCTGAATTATCCACAGAACTGCCCACTTCACTCGAGGGTGGGTTTGTTTCTTCCATCTCTCTTAAACTTCTGGAATTCTGTGCGATAACCAATAACAGCTCGAGATTGCCAAGATGCAGGGGGAACTCTCTCCTCGTTGCGGCTGCCTTGATAACGTCACTTAGAGCCTCCTCATTCTCCCTTAGCCAATGACATTCCTGCACTGTGCACTCATGTGTTCCTTTATTCATTCAACAAACATTTACAGAGTATCAAGTACAACAGAAGTGAGTTTAAATCCTGCCTCCACCGCTTACCATCTAGGAGAGCTTAGGCCACGACTTAGCCAGACTGGGCCTTGGAGTCCTCGTGTGAGAGAAGACAAGAATGTCCATCTTAGCCAGGCATTGTGGTGCACACTTGTAAACCCGGTATTTGGGAAACTGAAACAGGAAGATCACAGGTTCTCAGCCAGTTTTGGCAACTTAATGAGGCCTTCCGCAACTTAGTTAAACCCTGTTCCACCATTTAAAAAAAAAAGTGTCCATCTTTGGGGCTTGTCGTGTAAAACTGATGAGACATAATGCCCAATGCTCAGCATGTGCCTGGCACACAGTAGGTGCCCCCTGCCAAAAAAAAAAAAAAAAAAGCTGGACGTGGTGGCGCACGTTTGTAAACCCAGGACTTGGGAGGCTGAAACAGGAAGATCACAGGTTCGAGGACAGACTCAACAGGTAGTGAGACTCTCATCAACCTAGCAAGGTCCTGTTTCAAAATAAAAATAAAAAAAACAGGGCTGGGGTTGTAGCTCGGAGGTAGAATGTTCCTGGGTTCAAACTCGTAACACACACACACACACACACACACACACACACACACACACTAATAAAATAAAAACACGAAAAGGGCTGGGGGTGTGGCTTGGAGGTAGAACACCCCTGGGTTCTATTCCCCCTACTAAAAAATAAATAAGTAAAGTGGGAAGGAAGGAAGGAAGGAAGGGAGGGAGGGAGGGAGGGAGGGAGGGAGGAAGGAAGGGAGGGAAGAAAGAAAGGAAGGAAGGAAGAAAGGAAGGAGGGAAGGAAGGAAGGAAGGAAGGAAGGAAGGAAGGAAGGAAGGAAGGAAGGAAGGACATGAAAGACCAGATCGTCTATTTACTGGGTCCTATCGCGGGCTGGCGCCTTCTGCAGGATTTCCACACAGTCACCTCTGTAGCGGTCCCCATGGGTGGGGACTGTCATCTTTGCTTCTGAACCTCCTGTGAATCGAGGCCCAAGGAGATAAAATGTCTGAGGCAGCAGCCGGGGAGCAGGCGGTGGGCTGGGAGCTGAACCGGGCAGGCTGGCCGTGTTAAGGCCCAGCCTCGGCCATGTCTAAGCTTCCGGTGCTGTGCCGAAGTCAGTGGGGGAACCTGGGGCGAGGGAGGTGCAGGGGCTCCCTCCCGCTCAGTGGCAGCTAGCGTGTTCGCAGCCTGCACCCCGGCCCAGGGGAGCCTCTCCTTCCGTCCTGACCGCTCCTGCTCTCCCCTGCACATTCCCGCCGTTACCTACACAGGGAATTAAGACTCAAATCCTCGTTTGACACGATGCAGGAGGATGCTAAGTACTTAAGCGCTAATTAATTAGTGAGCTGTTCCCGCTGCCACCAGCCGCTGGAGGAAACCTCAGACAGACCTCAGAGTGCCGGCGTCCTCCTGCGTGGAGGCCGAGGTGCCAGGCGGGCACGGGCACGGTGAGGAGGGGCCCTGGGGGCCGGGGCTAGAGTGCTAGCACCTGCCTGCCATGCTAGGGTTTGGGATCGACTCTCATCCTGAGCAAACCTCCATCGGCTTTGCTGTGGGAAGGCAAAGACTCCCACATCAGGGCCAGTTTGGGGGTCCTGTAGACAAGAAGGAAACATCCCCAGAAACCAGCTAGGGTGTGTTTTCAGGGCTGGGGCCAAGAGGCAACCAGGTCTCCCCACGCTGCTAAAGTCAACAGCAGAAGGGCCACGAGTTTAGGATTGGGTGCTCGGCGCCCCTTGTAGGGTAAAATCTCGCTCTTGGCGCAAGACTGGCTGGAGCTTAGCACTGGAAGTCCCATGTCGCCAGAAACCCCTGCAGTCCAGGACACACCAGGACAGTTGGGCAAACAACTTCCTACTGCGCCCTGGAGGATGGAGGGGAGGATGGGGAGACCTAGCACTTTTTACTCTCCTCCTGCTCCTTTTTCTTCTTCTTCCTTCACACTGCTGGGGGTTAAACCCAGGGCCTCTTGCACGCCAGGCAAGCACTATATCCCGGCCTTTCTTATTTTATTTTGAGACAGGCTCTTCTCACTAAGTTGTCCAAGCTGGCTTCGAACCTCCATCCTCCTGTCTCAGCCTCCAGAGTGGGTAGAATACAACGGGAGCCACCACACCTGGCTAGACCTGGTTTTCCCTCCCTTCCTTCCTTCCTTCCTTCCTTCCTTCCTTCCTTCCTTCTTTCCTTCCTTCTTTCCTTCTTTTCTTGGATTAAACCCAGGGGACTCTACCACTGAGCTACACCCCAGCCTCTTTTGTATTTTATTTTGAGACAGGGTCCTGCTAAGTTGCTGAAGGTCTCATTAAGTTGCCCAGGCTGGCCTCAAACTTGTGATCCTCCTGCCTCAGCCTCCCAAGTACCTGGGGTTTCAGGGGTGCAGCATTTTCTTAGTGCCTTCTCTGGAGCGGGGGTTCCCTGAGACTCACTCCTTAATGCTCCTTCCCAGTGGTGGCTAGACTTGGGGAGGGCCACCTTGGGGATCTGGAGTCCCGGGCAGGGCCTGCGGGGTGGCAGAGACCCTGGCCCCGCCCCTGGAGCTGGAGCTCGGATAATGACCCCAGCCTGCTGGGCTCTGGGGCCTGCCTCCAGCAATATTTGCTTAACAATCAGCCCAGAAATGGCATTGTTCAGGGCAAAAGTGAAAAGCATTGGGCTGGGACTTGCTTTTTCTTTGTTGTCCAATACCCCTGGACACGGCGGCGGGAAGGCAGACGCCATTGCCCCCACTGCCCTTCCTCACCTCTGTCATTCCCAAGAGCTTGGGGCCATGGCCTCAGTTTCTCCAGGGAATCAAGGGGAGGGGTAAGGCTGGGGGCTGAGTGAGACAGGAGAATATTTGGTTAAGACAAAATAGTGCTCACCCCACACACTCCTCCAGAACCCTCCAAACCATGGAGGGAACTCTCACAGCCATATTACAGATGAGGATGTTGAGGTCAAGAGCCAACATCAAAACCCAAGCCAGAAGCTGAGTGTGCTGGCACACGCTTGTAATCCCAGTACTTGGGAGGCTGAGACAGGAGGATCCCAGGTTCTCGGCCAGCCTCAGCTACTTAGTGAGGCCCTCCACAACTTAGTGAGACCCTATTTCAAAATAAAGAATAAAAAATAGGACTGGGAGTATAGCCCAGAGGTAGAATGCCCCTGGGTTCGATCCCCAATACTGCAAATTAATTAATTAATTAATTAAAAAATAAAATAGGGCTACGGGTGTAGCTTAGAGGTAGAATGTTCCTGGGTTCAATCCTCAGTACCGTAAAAACAAAACAAAACAAAAACACCAAGCCAGGTGGGGAGGTGGGAGAGGGAATTCCGAGGTGGCATTTCAGGGGACCTGGAGTCTTTCTAGAAATGGTCCTTCTCAGCCGGGCGCAGTGGTACACACCTGTAATCCCAGTACTTGGGAGACTGAAACAGGAAGATTGCAGGTTCAAGGACAGCCTTAGCCGGTTAGTGAGGCCCTTGGCAACTTAGCAAGACCCTGTTTCAAAACAAAAATTAAAAAAAATTTTAAAAAAAGGACTGGGGGGCCGAGCGTGGTGGCGCACGCTTGTAATCCCAGCATTCGGGAGGCTGAGACCGGAGGATCCGGGTTCTCAGCCAGCCTCAGCTACCTAGTGAGGCACTCCGCAACTTAGTGAGACTCGGTTTCAAAATAAAGAATAAAAAATAGGGCTGGGGGTATAGCTCGGAGGTAGAACGTCCCTGAGTTCAATCCCTAGTACCGCAAAAAAAAAAAAAAAAAAAAGGACTGGGGGTGTAGCTTGGAGGTAGAACACCCCTGGGTTCAATCCCCAGGACCACACACACACAAATAAAAAAACAAATACCCCCCCAAACACACACAGAAATGGGCCTTCCCTCCACCCCCTCACTAAGCACCTCAGCGAGGCTGAGGACGTGGGTGAAGGGCTGAGAGGAGGGGACTTTGGCCCTTTCTCCAGAGTTGACCCACACCGAGCTCTTGGGGCCCCGGCAGAGGGTGGCCCCCTCCGTGCCCAGCACCCCCGTCCTCGGCCCAGCCCGGGGGAGGCAGGAGCCCTGGTGGCGCCCTGCCCGGGCCCAGGCCCCAACACCCAGGAGAGGAGGGAGTGTGCCCAGCTCTCCTGCCAAGACTCCTGGCCTGGCATGCAAATGGGCACGGGGCAGAGACCAAGGGAGCCAAGCGAGGGGTGCCGGCACACGGCAGAGCCAGGCAGCTCGGCCGCCGCAGAGGAAAGCGGCCGGGGTTCCCCGAGGTGCTCCGTGCCCCGGACACTTTATGTGTTTGTTTGTTTATTCATTTGCTATAGAGGTTTGAACCCAGCGGCATTCTACCTCTGAGCTACACCCCTAGCCCTTTTTTTGTTTTAAAATACTGTCTCACTAAGTTGCTGAAGATGGCCTCAAACCAGCAATCCTCCTGTCTCAGCCTCCCAACTACTGGGACTACAGGCATGTGTGACCACGCCTGGCTCATCTGTTTACTTTTGAGGTGTTAGTATTGGACCCGGGCCCCCCTACTCGCGAGGCAAGTGCTCTACCACCGAGGCAGACCCCAGCTCCCCCAACGCTCCATACACACCCGCTTCCTGTGAACCCCCAGCAAGCGCGGGATGTCTGCTTGTTTTCATCCCCGTGAGCAAGAAGAAGAAAACGGGAGCAGAGCTTGAATTCAACCAAGGCCGTCTGACTCTCACCCCAGCACCACCCAGGGCGGCCCTTGGGCATCCAGAAATGACTATGGGCCTCCCCTGTGCAAATCCCGCCTCTCCTTCACAGCCCACCCATCCATTACCCTGCAGGTCTGTGCCTCAGTTTCTTCGCCTGTAAAATGGGTCAATAACACTACCTCTCATGGGGTTATCATGGAGTCACAATGAAATTGTGAGCACCAGCCAGGCGTGGTGGCACGCACTTCCCAGTACTTGGGAGGCCGAGACAGGAGGATTGAAAGTTTGAGGCCAGCTTCAGCAACTTTGTGAGGCACTCCACAGCTTAGAGAGAATCTGTTCCAAAATGAAAAAGAAAAAGGGTTGGGGATGTAGCTCAGTGGTAGAATGCCCCTGGGTTCCATCCCCAGTAACATACACACACAAAAGAAAAGAAAAGAAAAGAAAAGAAAAGAAAAGAAGGAAGGAAGGGAGGGAGGGAGGACGGAGGGAGGGAGGGAGAGAGGGAGGGAGGAAGGAAGGAGAGAGAAAGAAAGAAAGAAAGAAAGAAAGAAAGAAAGAAAGAAAGAAAGAACGAAAGAACGAACAAGCAAGCTGGGCATGGTGGTGCACATTTGTAATCCCAGTACTTGGGAGGCTGAGACAGGAGGATCCGGGTTCGCGGCCAGCCTCAGCTACCTAGTGAGGCACTCCGCAACTTAGTGAGGCCCTGTTTCAAAATAAAGAATAAAAAATAGGGCTGCGGGTGTAGTTCAGAGGTAGAATGTCCCTGAGTTCAATCTCCAATAACACATACACACACACATACAAAAAAAAAAAAAAAAAAAAGGAAGGAAGGAAGGAAAAGAGACAGGAGTGCCAAGCACCAGGTTCACAATGAGTGCTTGGCCGAGGGCGGCCATTACGGTCAGAGTAATGACATTATTGCTTTGGGGCGCAGGGGCTTCTGGGAGCAGCCAAGCTAGCCAGTCTCCTGGGGGGGGGGGCTCAGCGGGCTGCAGACTCTATCACATTTGAACTGGCCCTCCTCTGCCGACCACCCCTGCCCCTGGAGGGGTACATTTTGTCCTCAGCCCCTCTTCTGGCCGCTCCCTGTGCCTGGTCTTGCCAGGACGACTTGAGGCCACTTTTGCCTGCGGCCTGAGCAAGGGCCACCTGCTGGGCCCCCGTCCTCCCAGGAGCCCGGGGGACCGGGTTCTCCCCTCTCCCCAGCTTTGGGCCCTACACCCCGTCATGTTAGCTGAAGACAAGATGGAAGGAGCCCAAGGGGTGCAAGAGGCTGAGACCTGGGCCCCCAGACCGTCCAGTTCCCGGGGAATCTGCAGCTCCTCCCCCGGCCTTCCCCTGGTCCCCACCCCCTCTGTTGTCGGGTCCCAAATGAGGCAGCACTGTCATCCTCAGCCCTGGCTGCCTGGCCCTCCTCTAAGTCCCCAGAGACTCTGCCCGGTCCCTCCTTCAAGCGAGGAAGTGGAGTGGGCTCACAAATACCACTCGGTCACTCAACTCATTTTTTAGCCAGTGAATATTTATTGAGCACCTATTACAAACCAGCTGCCAGGATGCAGCCTGGAATGTTGCACCCTGAGGACTAGACCCCTGGGGCCCTGGGGTGCGGAGGGGGGAAGCTCAAGCTGTGTCGTGCCATGGGAATGCATGACTCGATTTCCCCCACAGGCCTGAGCACCCACAAGGTGTTTTATATATATAAAACACACACAGTGGGCACCGTGAGGTCTGCCCATGAGGTCATGCCGGAGGAGGACCCAGAACAAAGGAGCAGAGAAAGAGAAACGCCCCCTGACCACTGCCCTGCCCCGAGATGACCCGGTGACTGGCACGCCAACCAGCGGCTTACACGACTGCTCCTGTACCCCACTCCTTCCTTGCCCTAAAAAAGCCCCTAGCCTGTAAGGAGGTGGGCTCCTGACTCCCATGGACTCCCTCCCCTGTCAGACGCCTCCTTCCAGGTTTCATTCCTACATAAAGCCTGTTCCCTGCCGTTGGGCCGCGTTCCCTTCGTCCCCATCGACCCTAACACACACATATATACGTATCATTATTATTTTGTATGTGGGGACTGAACCCAGAGCTCCATCCCCAGCCCTTTTTCCTTTTTATTTTGAAACAAGCTCTCACTAAGTTGCAGAGAGCCTCACTAGGTTGCTGAGGCTGGCCTCGAACCAGCCATCCTCCCGTCTCAGTTTCCCAAGTTCTGGGATTACAGGCGTGCACCACCGTGCCTGGCTGTGTTGGTGTTTTTTGATTCCTCCCTGCCCCGCCCCCACAGAGCACAGTGCTGGGTTTGGGGTACAGTGGGGCTCCGTCAGGGAAGCAGGAGAGAACTAAAGGATGTAGCAGGATCTCTCTCAGGGCCTCCCGAGTGCCAGGCAGGGAAGGGAGGGTGCTGGGGACGGGTGCAGGCAGGAGGGCTTCCCGAGGGAGGTGTGAGCAGGGCAGCTGCTTCCCAGTGTGATGGGGCTGGGGTGGGGGATGGCAAGCCGGAGGTGAAAATGGGTGTGGGGCCACGGAACCCACAAAAAGCAGGGCTATCGGCTTGTCTGTGCATCGTGCATCGTCCTAGACCTGGGACCTCTATGTCCTGCTCTGGCCAGAGACCATTGGGGACCCTTTTTTTTTTGGTACAGGGGATTGAACTCAGGGACTCAGGGGTATTCTACTTCTGTGCCACATGCCCAGCTCTTTTGATTATTATTTTTGAAACAGGCTCTTGCTAAGTTGCCGAGGCCTCCCAAGTATCTGGGCTGACAGGAGGGCACCCCGGTGCCGTCTGGGACCACTGTTCTCGTCCAGGGAAAGCGGTGGCTGCAGTCAGAGCCGGCGCCCTGCCCCCGCTCAGAGCCGGGAGTGCCCTGGGCAGGGCTTGCCCAGGCCTGGTACTCCAGCTGCGCCCTCCACCCTGGGACGTCCTGTACCCAGGAGGACCTATTAAAGGGACAAAGGTCCCCATGGGGTGCAGGCACCCCAGGCTCAGTCTGGCAGCTGGCCCAGGCTTGGGCTGGAGCAGGAACCCCTACTTCTCAGGCCTGCCACCTGGGGCCTGGAGGAACAGATCTGGGTCACAGGTCCACCACCTTGTGGCAGGGCCACCCAAATGGTGTGACCACGGCAGGTGGCCCAACTGGTGGGGTGCAGAGTGCTTCAGAGTCTGGACCCTCGAGCCCCGCAGTCGGGGCTTGGAATCCTTCCCCTAGTCAGCTGTACGACCTTGGGCAAGCGCCTTGACCGCTCTGAGCCTCAGTTTGCTCATCTCTGCACAAAACAGGGTTAAGAATAGTAACCAGCCGGGTGTGGTGGTGCTCGGTTATAAATCCCAGTACTTGGGAGGCTGAGACAGGAGGATGGCAAGTTCAAGGCCAGCCTCAACAAAGAGTGAGACTCTTATCAACCTAGCGAGACTTTGTTCCAAAATAAAATAAAATAGAGCTGGGAGTATGGCTCGAATATAGAATGCCCCTGGGTTCAGTCCCCAGTACCACAAAAAAAAAAAAAAAAAAAAAAGAAGAATAGTCTATTATTCACGGTACAGCAAGAACAAGATCAAGACTACTGAGCTGGCCACGAAGTAGATGCTCAATAAATAATGGCCATTTCTTGCTGTTATTATTAAAGGGGAGGGCAGGCTGGCCTCAGGCCCTTCCTGCAGGTCCAAGAGAAAAGGAAACAGCAGTGGAGTGCTTGTTGAGAGGGAGGCGGCATTGGTGTCGGCCTGGTGTGGGGGTGATGACGTGTGGCTGGAGGCCCCGTGGGTGGGTGGGGGGTGGCAGCACGGAGGTCCCCCTGGGGGGCCGGCGCAGGACGTGGGCTTGTATATCACTGAATCAGGGCGTGGGGGCAATCAGCTGTTAGAAAGTGGACCTGGGTTTATTATTGTTGGATGTTATCATCCTTGATAAGAACCAGATTAAAGGGAGAGTGGGGGAGGCGGAGGCAGGGTCGGGGAGGGCGGGGCAGAATCAAAGTGCAGTCCTGGTTTTGCTGAGCAAGACCTCGCTGCTCTTGGGGCCCGGTGCGGGGTGCAGGAGGTCCCCAGAGCCAGGCTCCATCCCGGGCCGCTGGAAGGAGGCCGGGCCTCCCAGACACAGACTCCTGCTCTGGGAGCTCTGGGCCTCTGCGGCTGGCGCCAGCTGGGGTCATCCGCCAAAATGACACAGGAGGGACAGACCTGGGTGAAATCCCGGCGGGGCCACCTCCAAGCCAGGTGACCTTAGGCAAACTGTGTTCGCTGTGCTGGCCTCAGTTTACCCACCCGTAAGCCACGGTGATGGCTGCCCCGATCCGAGGCTGGGGTGAGGATTAACTGAGGTGGAGGAGGGAGACACTCTGCCCTCCCCTCACCATGACCTTCAAAACAATAAAGCCGGCTCTCACAGAGCTTTTCAAGTTTGTTGGGAGGGGGGCGGTTTGTGTGTGTGTAGTACTGGGGATTGAACTCAGGGGCATTCTACCTCCAAGCTACACCCCCAGCCCTATTTTATTTTTTTTTTATTTTGAAACAGGGTCTCACTAAGTTGCTGAAGATCTCACCAAGTTTCTGAGGCTGGCCTCGAGCCTTCGATCCTCCTGTCTCAGCCTCCCAAGTACTGGGGTTACAAGCCATCATGCCCAGCTTCGCACTGCGTTTCTACCTGGGTTTTTCTTTGTCTCTTTTCTCTCCCGCCTGCCATCCTGGGGGCCTGGCCATGGGACCTGCTGACCCTCTCCAAAGCCCCCCATGAGAGGCAGGCCAGGCTCCTGCTTTCTGGATGGAGAAACTGAGTCCTGGCAGGGGGATGGTGACCAGTCCCTTGCTAGAGTTGGAACCTGGAGGCCGGACTCTCTGTCCAGGCCGCTTCTGCCTTCTTGGCCAGCCTCCCTGCCGCTCCGACACCTGGCAGACTCCAGGCCTGGCCTAGGAGGGCCTCCGACAGCCGGGGTGTCGGGCCGGTGTGGCTGAGGGGACCCCCGCCCCCAGAGGCGTCTCTGCCCGGGGCAAGACTCCCCAGGACGGCCCCACAGGCATTCCTGGCCACCAGGGAGAACTATAAAAAGCAACACTTTTCAGCCGTAGAGCGTGACCTGTGTGACTTCACAGAATCCAGCGAAAAACAGAGATAACCTTGGGACGGCCCGACCTTCGGGGGGGTGGGGACGGAGGGGCACCCCTGGGAGGTGGGGTGGCCTGGGCTGGTGTGAAAAGAAACAGAGCTTCTGGGATATTAATAATAACACACACTATTAGCATTATTCCAGCCGAGCCACAGCAGGAGCTGGGCATGGACCCCACATTCTTCAGCTCCGAGTGAGGTGAATCTTTTTATTACCCCGGTTCACAGACCGGGAGACCGAGGATCCAGGAGGACCAACGGCTTGTCCAAGTTCATATATGTGGAAAGGAGAGGAACCAGGCGAACAGCTCACTCAGCACTCTTCTTCTTTCAGCTCCCCTTCTTTCAGCACTCTGGGCTCTTCCTGCCGCCGGACCTTTGCACATGCCGCCTCTTCTGGCTTGAAGGCCTGTCTCTTCTGTCTGCCCATCAAAGGCCTCCTTCTCCTTCCAAAGCCCACTTCCTTGGACGGGCCTTTTCAGATAAGCTCACACATCCATTCACTCCTTTGACATATATTTATTGAGTACCTACTATTTGCCAAGATGTGTTCTTGGTGCAGATAACACAGCAGTGAACAGAACCAACAAAAATCCCTGCCCTGGTGGCCTGCCGTCCAGAGTGGACCGCTGGATTCTGAATCTCCCAGGGAGTTACTGCCATAGGAGAGGGAGACAAGCCATAGGATAAACCTGACACATCATTTCTTTGGGATATGGGGGGAGATTGAACCCAGGGCAGTTCTACCTCTGGGCTACACTCCTAGCCTATTTAATTTTTTTTTTCATTTTAAAATGTTCTCACTAAGTTAGTGAAGGTCTTGCTAAATAGCTGAGGCTGGCCTCTAAGCTGCAATCCTCCTGTCTCAGCCGCCCAGGTATGGGGATTGCAGGCCTGAACCACCACACCCAGCTGTCACGACATTTCGATTTGTCCATTTCTTTCTTAAATTGGAGAGGACAGAACATTACCTTTTATTTAAGCCACGCCAATCTATTATGGGATAACACATCAAACTTACACAAACTGTGTGTGTGTGTGTGTGTGTGTGTGTGTGTGTGTGGTACTAGGGATGGAACCCAGGGGAGTTCCACCTCTGAGCTACACCACCAGCTTTATTTTATTTATTTATTTTTTTATTTTGAAACAGGGTCTCACCGAGTTGCTAGGCTGGCCTCGAACCTGAGATCCTCCGTCTCAGCCTCTCAAGCACTAGGATTATAGACATGCGCTGCCATGCCTGGCTACTTACATGCACGTTTAAGGAAAATCCAAGCCGAGGTGAGACCCTTGGTCCTGCGCCCTCAGGTCACCCTGGCTAGGGCCTGCCCTTTGACACACTATGGGGGGGACCTTGAGCCCCAGCGATTGAGCTGCCCCAGCCCGAAAAAGACAGCCCTTCAAAGGCCTGGAGATGGGGCTAAATTCCTCTGAGCTGAGCCCAGAGCTGGAGAATTCAGAGGGGAAGGGAGCCAGGAGCTGCCGGTTCCCCCTGTGGGTCTCTGCTGTGTAGCCTCAGCTGCGCCCCTTCACCTCTCTGAGCCTGCGTTTTCTTGTGGCTACAATGGTGGGCTTGTAGTAGAACTTCCTGGGAGCCCTGCGGGCCCTAAACCTGCCGGACTCCACGACCAGCGTTGGTAGGCCGGCTCTGCCAAGTCGGGTGCCGCCTCCTGGGGTCCCGCTCTGTGATCCTCCCTCCCCACGCCATGGTCCTTTCCCCCTCAACATGGCCCCCGTGGTGCGTTGCCCCGCCCTCCCCCAGGCTCAGAGCAAAGAAAAAGGAGAGGCCGGGAAGGAAGGTTGCACTTCTCACTTGGCCTGCCGCCTGGTTTTCATTAGGCCCGCTGCCTAATTTTCCTGGGCAGCACTTTCTTGGCTAATGGCACCTCTTTCTTAACCATTTCAGAGGAAGGTGCTGACACGCCCCCGTCCCCCTTGCCCCAGTATCGTGGCCCCGAGTTCTTCCTGCTGTGTCACCTCCCACGTCAGCCCATGTCCCCTCTTCCTGGAGTCCCCAGGGACACGTGCCTGCTTGATTAATAAGAACACTAATTACCACCATTGACATTGCCAGCACTTAAAGCTGCGCCAGGTATGGTGAGCTCCGTGGCCAGGCCCAACAACCTGATGAGATGGGGACCCTCGTTATCAACCCATCTTACAGATGAGGACGTCGAGGCTCGGGGGTGGCAAGTGGAGGAACCAGGACCCCAAATCAGTGCTATAGTCAGGCGCAGTGGCACACACGTTGTCATCCCAGTACTCAGGAGGCTGAGACAGGAGGATCAGAGGTTGGAGGACAGCCTCAGCAACACAGCAAGGCTCTCAGCAACCTAGTGAGACCCTGTTTCAAAATAAAGAATAAAAAGGAGCCGGGCGTGGTGGCGCACGCTTGTAATCCCAGCATTTGGGAGGCTGAGACCGGAGGATCTGGGTTCGCGGTCAGCTACCTAGCAAGGCACTGTGCAACTTAGTGAAACCCTGTTTCAAAATAAAGAACAAAAAAAAAAAAAAATAGGGCTGGAGGTGTAGCTCGGAGGTAGAATGCCTCTGAGTTCAGTCCCCAGTACCGCAAATAAAATAAATAAATAAATAAATAGGACTGGGGGTGTAGCTTAGAGGTAAAATGCCCCTGGGTTCAATCTCTAGTACCACACACACACACACACACACACACACACACACGTATACACACGTATACACATACACACATGGTACCTCTAACCACCATGCCATGTGGATTCAATGACTCTTTGATGCCCTTCTCCTGGCTAAACGCACCCCCCCATCACCACACTCACATAGACACACTTGTCTTCCAGATCTTTCCCTATCAGTTCCAGACCAGGGCTTTCCTTCAGGGTAAGGAGACAGAGCCCAGAACACGATGCCTTCCAGGTAACGAGCTTGGGAAGACTCAAGGAGGGGAGGCTGCCCGGGCCACCCATCCGAACCCCAAAGCTGGGCCGGGGCTCCTGGGAGGGGCAGCAGCTGGACGGACAGGGCACCAAACCAAGCCACCTGGGAAAGGACAAAGGGGCCCCTAGGGCTTCGTGGGGTTCCCAACCCCGCCCCCCAGCCTGGAACAAACAGGCCAGAGAGCTGATGTTGGAGGTGAATTGGTCTGCAGTGTAGACAGACCCCGCCGGTGGGCAGAGATGGGCGAGAGGAGGAGAGGGAAAGTCTGCACGGGAGCCCAGCTCCGTGTTCTAGGGGAGACGCCGGCCCTTCCCAGGCTGCTCCCACAGGAAGGCCACCCCAGGAAGAGGCAGCCGACCCCCCAAAGCCCAGCGCCCATCCGGCGGGACCAAGGGGCTACCCAGCTCCTCGGGGGCCAGGCTGGTGATAAAAATCCTACAGTGATCAGAGGGGAGAGAGAGAAAAGGGGGAAAAAAACCCTCTAGTGCCTGACATTCTTTTTAGGATGCCCATAAAAGATAATGTGACCTGTAAAATCTTCAAGCTGCTCCCAGCCCGTGGCGCCGGCCCCACACCCCACTCCCACCCCCAGTTCCGCTGCTGCTGTGGGGGCCGAGGCCACTGCCCTGCGTGTCCCAGGGGCCCAGGGCCCCGGAGCACGGCGGAACCTTGGGATCGGGGACCCGGCCTGCTCAGAGCCACCCTGGAGCCACCACGGCCTGCCAGGTCGACAGGGGCGGCGAGGCCCCCTCCCCACCCGGCGCCCCTCCTCCTCTGCACTCCGTCTCCCAGGCCCTCGGGTCAGTAGGGTGCTGCTGCCAGGCTGGGGGGCGGGAATGTGCTGGGGCAGATCCCGGCTCTCTCGCTTTCGGGTGAGTCACCCCGTAGGAGTGTGTTGACGAATCCAAATCCCGGTCCTTTGTTTTCGACTCCTGGGAAATCACAAATTGGGGGCAGACAAATTGGGGTCTGCCGCCAGGCCGAGCGGGGAGATGGGAGTCAACAGGCCCGGGCTCTCGTTCCGACCTCCACCGAGAGCCTCGTTAATCTCCTCGCGGCGCTGGGGCCTCGGTTTTTCTACCTTTAGAATGGGCACAAGTAGCCTGCTGTCGGTAATCTTTCGGGAAAGCCTGTCCTAGCCTCTCTTGAGTGCCTCCTGTGTGTGCCCGGTGCCATCCCAAGAGGGGTGTAATTAATCCTCCCAACGACCTTAAGAAGTCTATGAGATTATTATCCCCTCTTTAAGGGAGGAAACTGAGGCTCAGAGAGGTTAAGTAACTCGCCCGGGGCCACATGACTTACACACTCACCCAGCAGGCTCCCCGGCCTCCCACAGTGTGATTTAAGGTCACCTCTGCAGATGTCAGGCACGGTGATCACCCGGCTGGCCCGGTCCCTCCCCTGCCCTCCAGGCGGGGACCGGTCCCCAACATTAAAGCAGGTGCTCCCCTCCGCAGCTTCCTCTCCCAGCACCCCACCTGTGCCACGGGTCGGGTCCTGATGGGACTCAGGGCACCGCCCCAGACATCCCTCAGCCCCACCCCAATCGGGAGGACTCTGCAAGGCCCGGCTTCTCCCAGCACCTTCCGCAGGCGGCTGGGCTGCACTCCGTGTCCCAAAACCCAGAGGTACGCGCGTCACAGCCGGGAGCCTTCCAGATGGGCCGAGCTGCCCTGGGAAGGGCCCAGCCGCTGGCATTCCCAACTTCCAGGCTGCCCGTCTCTTTCTGGCCCAGGGACCAGGTGCCTCCTGGGGGCCCCAGGACAAGTCCCGGGAAGACCCGTCTTTTTAGGGTGCAGAATTCTGAGTTCTGCCCCTCACCTCCTCTCAGCCCTTTTCTGGGGTTCCTCCGCCATTTCCAGAAGTTCTTGTCAGGGCTGGAATTCTCCCTCCCAGGCAGAAGCCCTGGCCCAGCGTTCCCGTGTCTCTTCAGATTTTTCCAAATATTCTCCCTGACATGTTTCAGTTCCCGGGGTGCCTTAGGAAAGCCACGGCCCCTCTCTGCGTCCTTGCGGTGACAGGGCAACAATGGCTATGGGTGCCCTGTCCTGCACATGCCACGAGTTAATAGCTCATCTCCCCTCTGCTTTACAGATGGGGAAACTGAGGCTAAGACATCAGGGGTTTCTCCAAGGTCACGCATCAGATCGGCAGCAGACTCGGGATTCAAACCCACATCTGTGGGGGCCCAAAGGACCTGGCTCTTAGCCGCCAACCAGCGCATGAGATTTGCTCATCCGTCTGCACCCAGAACGTCGGGGCACTTAGCTCTTCCGAGGGTCTTCCGTCTTGAAGCTGCCCTTTGAGGGACGAGCTGGGCAGAGGAGGAGGTGGGGAAGGGGGGTTCCACCGTGCGCGCAGGGCGAGCCGCCCAAACCCGTCCCTCCATCTGAGATGGGGTCAGCACAGGGGGTCTCTCTCTGCAAGCACTTACGGCACAATTGATGGGAGAAACGCTCATCAAACGAGGGACAAATCATAAAGTTCGGGAGATGGAAATTAGGCACGGACAAACGATCCAGGTGCAGGGAGATTTATGGGGGAGGCTGTATTCTAGCTAATGATTTCTGCTAATGATTCTCCGAAGTGTACAGTGGCACGGAGCCCGCGCTCCACGGGGTGACACGAGCCCTGCGGGCCGGATGAAGGACGTTCCCGAGGAGACAGCAAGGCGAGGGACGGGGAAGGGTGGACAGAGGAACCCCCAAATACCCGGTCCCCCCAGAGCGGCCGGAGGAGACCAGGATCGTGGGGTGTGAGTCGGCCCCGCCAAAGATTTACGGCTCAGCGAGGCTGGCGCCCTGGCCCCCTCGGCGCTCGCCCTGCAAGCACCTCCCCGCCTGGCAGCTCGGAGGCTGGCCCGGCCGCCCGCTGCTGACACACACACTTTCCCAGCCCACCACCATCTTTCATCTCGCCGGCCCCTGGCACATACTGTCTGGCTGCACATGGTCCCTCCCCGTCCCCTTTCCTCCTCGGCCCTGTCCTCTGGAGGAGCTGCCCCCTCCTAAAGGCCACTCGCCACCCCTCATTTCTCAGCCCTCCTCTTCACCCTCAAGCTTCAGTGCCCCCGAGGCTGCCACCTCCGGAGGACGCTGGCCAGGGACCGCCCCGGCGCCTGGTCCTGAAGGGCTGATCCTCCTCGGATCTTAGCCATCACCCAACCCAGGACTGTCGGCTTGGGACAGTCCCTCCTGAATCTACCCAAGTCCAGGCCTTGAGCTCTGTAGCAGAGGGCCTGGAGGAAGGGGCATCTCTGTCCTCTGGCTCCATTACCAGACAATGTGCACGGTAGTTAATTATCGGGGCTCAGATGGCCAGGGAATTACATGGGCTTCTTAGAACTGTGATGTGTTTTCTAGTTTCTCCACAATAAGCGTGTGTGTGTGTGTGTGTGTGTGTGTGTGTGTGTGTGTGTGTGTGATTCTTCAACAGGGGGAATAAGCGAGGTGCAGTGCAGTGGTGCAGGCCTGGAATCCCAGTATTTGGGAGGTTGACAGGAGGGTTGCGGATTCCTGGCCAGCCCCAGCAATTTAGCAAGACCCTGTTTCAAAATAAAAATAATAGTAATAATAATGATGATGATAATAATAATAATAATAATAGGCTAGGGGGTATAGCTCTTTTGGAGGTGGAATGCCCCCTGGGTCCAATCTCCAGCACCAAAACAACAACAACAAAAATGTGCAGAATAAAAATAAGAAGAGCCAGGCATGGTGGTGCACATGCTTGTAATCCCAGTACTTGGGAGGCTGAGACCGGAGGATTCGGGTTTGTGGCTAGCCTCAGCTACCTAGTGAGGCCCTCCACAACTTAGTGAGACACTGTTTCAAAATAAAGAATAAAAAATTGGACTGGGGGTGTAGCTCAGAGGTAGAATGCCCCTGGGTTCAATCCCCAATACCAAAAAAAATTAAAAGAGAAGATGGGGGCGGGGGGTGGATGGGGCGGAGCTCAATGGTAGAGCGCTTGTCTGGCATGCACAAGGCCTGGCTTCCATCCCCAGCACTGCAAAAAGAAAAATTTCAAAGGAAGAAGATTGGGAAGTGGGAAGATGAAGGATTGCGGGGGCTGGGAGTCCTTCTGTTGTCCCACTTTGCTGTTGGAAATGGAGGTTTGTAGAGGCAAGAGTCGTGCCAGCCCCTGTGGTTGGTACGAAGCAGGGTGATGCTTGAACCCAGGGCTTCAAGCTCATGCCCAGGCTCCTCCCAGGGCCTCAAACCCTCACATCCCCCTCAGCGAGCGGGTGGACGGACAGACGGATGGACAGACAGACGGACGAGGCTGTAGCCATCCCTGGAAAGGGAAGGAACTCAAAGGCTGGAACTGATTTCCGGGCCAAAGTGGAAGGGGGGGGGGGGAGGACCCAGGGGCGGCAGATGCAGGTCCGGCCAGGGAGGAATGTTCAAGATACATGTGCAGGGAAAAGTCAGGGTTCAAAACGGGCTGGTGGAGGGTGGTGTGCAGGCGGCCATAACGGAAGAGGAGTTTGTGTGGCTATAGGCAGTGTTAAGTGTAGAAACTGCTTCTGCCCTCACGCCAGCAACGGGGAGGCAGGATCTGCAACTTCCTTTCTTCGTGGTCCAAACCATATACTGTCATCGCCTCCCCAGCTGGTCCTGCCATTATTGCTGACCACCGGCCTTGGCATCTGCAGGTCCCCTGCCTGAACGGTCCCCCTCTGCTTGTCGCTGGGACACCTGACTACTCTTCAGACCTTATATTGTATTAGGGTCAATAATTATATTGAAAAAAAATAATAATTATATTGACTTTAATCATCAGAGGGGAGAAAAATCCAGGAATGCTATTTTCCTTCCTTCCTTCCTTCCTTCCTTCCTTCCTCCTTCCCTTCCTTCCTTCTTCCCTTCCTTTTATTTTTGCCTACCTCTGAGCTACACCCCCAGCCCTATTTTATTTTTTATTTTGAAAGAGAGCTCCACTAAGTTGCTGAGGATTTCACTAAGTTGCTGAGGCTGGCCTCGAACCTGTGATCCTCCCATCTCAGCCTCCCAAGAACTGGAATTACAGGCATCCGCCAACCACGCTGAGCTCCAAGTGCTATGTCCATTTGGCAAATAGAAAAACAGAACAGTCCAAGAGGGGGATGGAGACTCTGCCTGGGTCCTCAGAATGCCAGTGTGGCTCCTGACAGCAGACACCTGTGCATGGCGGGGGAGGGGTGTCACCTGGAATCAACTCTCCCCCACACCTGTCCCCCAGCCCCGGGGCCTCCCTGGCCCCACTGCCAACCCCTCTGGAGCCATCAAAGGCCAAAGTGAAAACGAGATGTGAAACTTCAGCCTGGAAAAGCGAGGATGCTAGGATGCGCTGATGCTGGATAAGGAAGGCGCTCGCTCACCAGCTGCGCACCTGCGCCCGCCCCGCCCCGCACATCCGGGACACCCGGGGGCCGCTGGAGACCCCTCCCCTGCCTGCACGGTCTCCTGCGGACTCAGGCAGGCTTTCTGGAAGGTTCCTCTGCAGGAGTTAGCCAGTGGCGCAAGTCTTTGTCGTGGGAGCCGGGGGCTGTGTGGGGAGGGAGGACCCAGGACACAGGCCTCCCGGAAGGATCCTGAGCTGTGATGTCAGGCCACCAGGAAAACCCCCAGCCCAGCCGGCCGCTCCTGGCCCTACCCCTGGGCGGGCCGCTCGGCTTCTCTGAGGCTTCTTTATATCATCTGTGAAATGGGGAGGATAATAATAGTAACAAGTCACCGGGCACATAGAGGGATTAGATTTAATGTATGCAAAGTGGTTGGTAATCGGTAAGTGCTCAATTAATGGCAGCTATTAGTATCGGCATTGAACGTAGGGAAGAAGGGACCGAAGGCGGAGGAGGACCACAGGGAGGATCTTGTTTGGGACAGGAGAGACTTGGGGCTGAGTAGTCGCAGAGTCAGTCGGGCCCACCCAGGGGCTGGAAGGGGATAAGGACAGGAAAAGGAAGGGGAAGGGGAGGTGCTGGGGAGATGGCAGAGATAAATGTATGTCATGGTCTTGCCCCATCTGGGTCACTGGCCGGGCCCCAGGAGGGGTGACTCAGTTGCTGAGAAGTCCCCACCCAGAGACTCACTTGGCCCACGGGCTGTGGCTCAGGCCCCGGGCACGGCAGGCACACGCAGAGGAGGCCCGTGGAGCCATGCCCAGGGTCTCCCATCTGCCCCAGGGCTCACACCCTGGCCCAGCTGAGGACCCGGAGCCGCTCAGGTGACCCCCCCCCAAGCAGGGCAGGCCCAACGAGAGATCACGGAATTCGCTGGGGCCACAGCGGGGCCTGTGAGGTGCACCCCATGGAAACCAGAGAGGTCAGGTCACCTGGCCCATGGCACACAGCCAGGATGGGATGGAGCCAGGAAGCCCAAAGCTTGCCCGTGACCGCAGCCTGCCCAGTCTATGCCCACAGGAGACCCGGCGTGAGCCTGAAGCCTTTGAACCCTAAGATGCCAGAGCCAGGCCTGGGGGTGTGGCTCAGTCAAAGAGCCCTTGCCTGGCATGTGTGAGACCCCAGTTTTGACACCCAGTACCACAAATAAGTAAATATATCATTTAAAAATACTATACGTATATGTATTGCCAGAACCTTGGGAAACTCAGGAGAACCATCTTTCAGGGAGCTTCCCAGAGGGGACCGTCACGTGTCCTGGGAGACTTGCCTTCCCCTGAACCTCTCCTGCCACGTTGCCATTGAACCCGTGTTTAAAATGCCCTGGCATCCTCTGGCTAGCCTCCCCGCCTCCTGGTTTATTTCTTCATGGGATTTATTGCCCTGTTGCGTCCAACTAGGCTGTGAGGTCCCCACAGGCAGTGGCCGTGTTGGTATCCCCTCCCCACCTACCCCCAATGCAGGGTCCGAAGGTGTTCCGGCACACTTTTTTTTTCTTTTTTATGGCGGTACAAGGGATGGAACCCAGGGGCATCCTATCTCTGAGCTACACCTCCAGCCCTATTTTATTTTTTATTTGGAAACAGGGTCTGAGTTACGGAGAGCCTCACTGAGTAGCTGAGGCTGGCCTTGAACACAGATCCTCCGGTCTCAGCCTCCCAAGTACTGGGATTACAAGCGTGCCCCAGCATGCCCGGCGCTCTTGAGAGCCACAGATTGGAAGACACCAGGCCACCTTGCTGTAGGCTCAAGGGGCCCTTACAGGTGCCACCCCACATCCCAGGCGGCAATCTACTCTCCAGAGAGGCTTCCTTGGAGAGGCCGCCTGGGCGGGGCGCTTCACCAACTCCATCTCCTGGTATCTGCAAGAGGAATCTGTTGACAGGTATCCAGCTTGCCTGCCCGGCTCGGGTCCCGCCTGCTCTGTTCACCCCTTTGGCATGGTGTTCGAGGTCTTTCCCAATCCAGCTCCAACTGATTTTCACAACAGGAATAAAAACATGATGACAGAGGGCGACGGCGCTGGTCAACGTTCGCCGAGTGCCTGCTGCGCCAGGTCACCTGCGTCTGTCCCCGCCTCATTCGTTCCCCTCTGCGCCGGGTGACAGTGGTCATGCTCTCTGCAGGAAGGGTGACAGAATGTCCAAAATGTGCTGGGAAGGAGCTGGGCCCTAAGCTCAGGTGGCCCAGGTATGTCAGCACTTGTTCCTGACCACTAGGCCACACGGTCCCCTTTGGGCAGGCCTTCCTGCCAGGCAGCCTGGCCATCCTCTCCCCAGCTGGTCTCGCTGTCATTGCTGCCTGGAAGATCCCCCCTCTGCTTGTCACTGGGATACCTGCTTGCTTTTGAGACCAGCTCCAGTGTCTCCTCAACCCCACCGTGCAGAGCTAGCTCTGGTGGCCCTGAGTCCAGATCTCTCTGGCACCAAGGACGTAGCCTCGGGCTGATGACGGCTGTCTCCCTCGATGAACCAGAAGCCCGAGTTGCTCCATCAGGATGCATTAAAAGTATTCACCAAGCCGGGCGCCGGTGATCGCAGTACTTGGAAGGCTGAGACAGGAGGATTGTAGGCTCGAGGACAGCTTTGGCAATTTAGTGAGACCCTCAGCAACTCAGCAAGATACTGTTTCGAAATAAAAAAATAAAAAAGGGCTGAGAGTGTAGTTCAGAGGTAGAATGCTCAAGTGAGAGAGAAAAAAGAAAGAAAGTGAAGGGGGAGACGGAAGGAAGGAAGGAAGGAAGGAAGGAAGGAAGGAAGGAAGGAAGGAAGGAGAAAATTATATTGTAGCCTAGCATGGTAGTGCATACCTGTAATCCCAACATTTGGAAGGCTGAGACAGGAGGATCCCAGGTTCAAGGCCAGCCTCAGAAACTCAGTGAGATGCCCAGCAACTTAGTGAGTTGACCGATACTCCTTCAACACCTACTGCACGCCAGGGCTCACGATGGACAAAGCAGATGTGCCCCTGGTCCAGTTCACAGAGCACAGACCCAAGAAGGACCGACAGATGACTTCCATACCATCGAGCCCAATGAAGAAAAACAAGGGATGCTCTATAGATCCCGAGCAGATTTTACCGAAGCCAGCCCTTCTCCTAGCCTGCACATCTGAATGTGTCATTCATTCATTCATTCATTCATTCACTCACTGAGCCTGGACCACGCCAGAGGCTATCCTCCAATGCCCTGGAGTCCCTGGGGGAGGTGAACTTGCTCTGAGTCCCAGTGAACCCCGGAGGTGGAGGCCGGGCTGGGGGGAGCGGGGGGTTCTACATGGTATAGAACATTTCCACTCCCTTTGATCAGTCATGCTTCCTAATTCAATAAGGTGAGAAGGAGCATAATTTGATCATATTTGTTTTGCCTCACTGCAAAAACAGAAAATGAAGGGCTGCAGAACCGCACCAATTTACTTCATCCGACCTTGATTAAAAGAAAATTAATTGTCGCATCTCTCAGGATCTCGCAGGCAGCAGCCAATGGCTGTCCAGGATACCACAAAGAGAGGGAAAGAGAGCGAGGGGTGTTTTGCGCCCCCTTCTCTAACCACCTCCAGCCACCCCGCGGGGCCTGGCTCTGCAGAGGCGGCTGGCGGCCGCTGGGACAGGGGTCCTGGGCCACCCCATCTCTCCTCTCCCACCTGCCCTGGCCTGGTCCCCTCCACCTGAAGACTGGCCCACCCCAGAGCCCAGCTCCTGCTCCCAAAGCCCTGGGGGGCTCCCTCCCCTCGGCCGCAGATGCTGTGTGGAGGAGACTCTAGAAGAAGTCTCCCCCAGAGCGAGCCGGGTCCCCTCCACCTTGCCCACCCCCGTCTCCAGCAGGAAGGCAGCTAGGAGGGGGCCCAGCGCCGCCCGCCCGGGTGAGCCAGGGCGGGGTGTCGCTGGGGAGAGCAGCTCATGAAAAGTTAATGCCCCCTTGCAGGTTGTTGATTTTTGTTTGTTTTTCTCTTTTTGCCAGAAGAGAAGCCTCTTTCATTAGCCCAGACTGTCATTACCCGGCATTAAATTTTCATAGAGCGGGCGGGAGGCCGGGCCGGGGAGGCAGGCAGGGGGGCAGGCTGGGGGCTCCGGGCGGGCCTGCCGGGGCCCAGACCAGCTCCCCGGTTCCTGCCTGCATTTGGCCAAGGCCACTACTAACAATTGCTTCTCTCTTTCATCCACTGCTGGCCGGCACAGCCGGCCTGTGGCCTTTGCTCTTTCTAAGGCTCCCTTCCAGGATTATCCCCATTTTACAGACCAGAAACTGAGACTCAGAGAGTTTGTCTCTTGTCTCTGATGGCCAGTGGGCGGTAGCGTCCCTGACCTCCCCGGAGCTGAGAGCAGAGAGGAGAGGGGGCTGAAGGGGCCTCCAGGCAGCCCCAGGCAGGCAGGGACTCAGAGTTGTTGGGGGCGCTTTACCCTGGGGGGGGGCGCAGTGGGGGCCCCAGCCCCATATCGAGAGGCGGGTGGGCAGCTCCGTGGGCAGGGCCCGCGACCCGCCAGGCAGGTGTCAGCGCTCTCACAATCGTGCACCTGGCATGGGCGCCAGGCCTGCCCATTCAGCTCGGAACAATCACAGCTCCTCAGCCACCGGCCGCCGCGGCCTCCAGGGGCGGAGGAGGAGGACCCACCGAGGGCCGGGAGCAGATGGGCCTCGGGTGTTGGGTTTCCAGCCCGGGCGGGGGTGGGGGCGGGCTCCTCGGGCCCCCAGCCTCTGGGCCCTGAGTGGGCTGGCGGACTGTCTGCACGCTGCCACTAGAGCCGGCCAGGGAGAGGGGGACTCAGGCCCCAGGTGGGATGTGCTGGGGTGGACTGGGGGTGCCGGTGGGCTTCCCACAGGGCTGGGGAATCCTGGAAAGGTTGGACTCTGGCTCTATCACCCCCTGGAGCAGCTCCTCGAGCCTCCCTGGGCCTCCGTCTTTTCATCTGTGAAACGGGCGTGGGTTTGCTAAGTGCACGTGGAGTGCTCGCTGCCGGCCGGCGCTCCAGGGCAGATAAGAGCCAAGGCAGAGACTTAGGTACCCAGCGGCTCCCCCTCCAGCAGTGGGGGGCTGAGCAAGGGGGCTTCGGCCTGAGCGAGGAGGTCAGTCTCAGGAGGGGTGGGAGGCCAGCCAGGCAGGTTGGAGGACAAGGCACACGGGCAGAGGGGACTGCAGGTGAAGGGTAAGAGGCCCTGCCCCGTGGGCGCGCAGGGGCTGGAGGGGCCACAGCACCTGCCCAGCTCAGTGCTCTGACAGTTAATACCTTCCTATTTATTTATTGCTACTGGGAATTGAACCCAGAGGCATTCTACCTCCAGCCCTTTTTTAAAATTTGAAACAGGGTCTCCCTGAGTTGCTGAGGGTCTCACTAAGTTACTGAGTCTATCCTTGAACCTGCAATCCTCTTGTCTCAGCCTCCCAAGTACAGGGATTACGGGTGTGTGTTACCACGCCTGGCTACATTTCTATGTATTTATTCATCTATATGGTAGCTCCTGAGCATCCCATTTTACACATGAGAAAAGTGAGGGTTGAGGAGGGGAAGGGGAAGGCTGAGCCGGGGTGCCTACTTGCCTGCCCTGGGTCAGGTGAGGAGGGGGAGCAACCCTTTCCAGTGCTCAGTACCAGACAGAAAACAGCGTGGTCAGGTTGGGAAAGGAACGAAAGCCGCACCGCCCCTGGGCGTGCGTCCTTCTCAGGGATGGGGGCAAGTACAATATGCCTGCAGTTTGGAAAACCTTCCTGGTCTCTCCTAGCTTGGCTTCAAGGCCCCGGGGGGGTCTGTGAGGACAGGAAGGGAGACCGAGGTGATTCCTGAGAAGGCCTCTGGAGAAGCCCCTGCCCCTCCCTGGCCTGGATGACAGTGTCGTCCGGGTGACAGGCCAGGTGCTGACGGACTCCAAAGGACCCCTCGGAGAGCGCAGCTGGGGGTGGCGGGCACCCAAGGGGGGGTGCGGTGGTCAGGAGTGTGTGAGTACGGAGCTGGCTTGTGGTCCAGGGCAGTGCTGCACTGGGGGCACCAGGACTGGGAAAGGGGCTGCTCGACCCCAGTGGTCACCCACGCCCTTAGGTGACCCGATGTCCAGCAGCCCACAGGCTTCTCCCTGGCGCAGGGCGGAGGCAGCAGCTGCTGGAGGTGACCCGGGGCCATGACAGCACAGATCCAGGCTCCAGCCCAGCCCTGCCTCTTCCCAGCATGCACCCCTGCCATTCACATGACCGCCCCACTTCAGCTGGGTCATCGATGGACTGGGAAGAAAGATGACAAGAGTCCTGGCTTGGCGAGATTGCTGGGGGGACCCGGCACAGTCACTGGTGCTCCGTGAGCCTTAAAGGGGTGCCTCGCCTGCAGGAGAGTCCTGGGAAGGTGGGTGACGCTGCCAGAGTTCAGGGGACGCCTCGGGGTACACACACGGCATGTGGAGAGGCAGGATTCGAACTCAGGCCCTCGGCGTCCCCAGGACCTCCTCACCTGCGGGCTCTGGGTCTGCTGGTTCCCGCTCGCTCCTGCTATGGCACCACCAGATGACAGACAAGCAGTGGGGGACCTGCTCCCCCTCCCAGCCACCCCCAGCCTGGCTGGGTTCCTTCCCTCCTTCTCCTTCTCCGTTGCTTGTTCTAGGAACAAAAGCAAGTTGAGCACATCCCTGCTTCCTGGTGGTGCTGATTATCTAATTCCCTACCCCTCAATTACCGCTTCCTGAGGGAGGCATTATCCCGGGAGGGCCTGCCCGCCTAGCCCAGAGCTGTGCGGGCTGTTTGTGGGAGGGGGTCCCCATCCGTCAGGAAAGCCTGACGGCGACCAGGCTGAGCCCAGACGCTCGGCCCCTTGCACAGCCCAGAAAGAGGGCTCCCCCTGGAACCCTGGGGCCACGGCCCCGGCCACCTGCCCCTTCCAGGATCCAGGACTCTTTTTTTGTTTGTTTGTTTTGTTTTGTTTTTGAGCCCTTTCTATTTATTTATTTTGAAACAGGGCCTCACTACATTGCTGAGGGTCTTGTTAAGTTGCTGAGGTTGGCTTGAAACCTGTGACCCTCCCGTCTCAGCCTCCCAAGTACTGTGATTCCAGAAGTGAGTCACCCTGCCCGGCTGATCCTGGACTCTTGGCCTGGATGGACACAACTATACCAGCTCCTCCGTGATCTAGGAACAGCACGTGTGTGTTCCACAGCACATTTTGTGTGTGTGTGTGTGTGTGTGTGTGTGTGGTGTGCGTGCACATGCATGCATTAACATGTATAAGTAATACATGTGTCAGCAAGTGTGCAAAAGTATGAACGTGTGAATTTGCCAGTGTGAAGGTGTGGATGCTCTGAGTGACTGTGTAAAGGTGAATGCAGACACAGCTGAGTGTGTACGAGCGGTCGGGGACACAAGTGATTGGACAAGTGTGCGTGAGTGTGCAGGTGTGGAGAGGTGTGCTTCCGTTTGTGCATATTTTGCATGGGTGTTTGGGGCTGGAAATGAGCATGAGAGTGTGGCTGAGGGCGCCTAAGTGTGACTGTGTGCAGGGCGGGCTGAGCCAGGAGCTGCTGGGTGGGGCAGTGCAGGGAGAGTGGCAGGTGGTGGCTGGCCCCCGGCCAGCGGAGGGACTGGGGACTCTAGCCTGCTTCCTGGCGGGCTTGGAGCTCCCATCCTTCCTGTCAAAGGGAGGGAAGTGATCACCTAGGGCAGGTGGTCTGGGCTGGTGGCAGATGCAAAAAGACTCAGTGCTGATTTGCATCTTTCATTTGCATACATTTCCATAAGGCCTGCTGATTGGTTACTTGAAAGCCTCCCAAGATTGGTTATTTGAAAGCCTCCTGACCCTTGTCTGTTTGCAATGGCCCTACCTGGAAAAAAAAAAAAAATCATGGCTGGGCTCTGTTTGACTGAGAGCAGAGGCTAGCCCCCAAGGGCTGAGGCTAGCCCACCGAGAACTTAGGGATGGCTTCCTGACACAGTGCACACAACAGGCTCCAGGTCTAGCCTGACACAAGGCACTCTGCCACTGAGGCATGAGCAAGGTGTGGAAGGGGGTGGAGGAGGTGCCAGCTGTCTGCGCTTCTCACACCTCCAGGTGGGGTCTTAGTGATGGGTCCTTAGTACTTCTGAGAGAGTGTCTGGTGCCTTGGGCCAGTGTGGCCCGCCCTGGGGGAGGTTGGGAAGGGATCTAAGGAGCCTCTAGTCACCTTCTGCCTGGCTTCACCTCCTTTCTCCCAAGCATTCCCTGACCCCAGCCATTCCCACCGAGAGGGGACCCAGAGGTGTGGCCTGCTGTCCCCACACTGGGCCACGCTGTGGTCGCGTGGTATAGAAACTCCATTAGGAAACGCCTGAGGCCTCCCCAGCCTCCAAGAGAAGGAAAGAGCTCAATCCCCAGAGGGGTGTGTGTGTGTGTGTGTGTGTGTGTGTGTGTGTGTGTGTGTGTGTGTGTTTATGCCTGTGTGCACGAGTGTGCCCAGTCAAAGGTGCACCCACTATCACAGACGTATGTGACAGTCTTGGACAGAGGGAGAAGACACCCATGTTGACGTAGAACTCCATGGATGTGCAGGTCTGTGCGCACAGCTGTGCACGTGTGTGTTCTGTGCACGTGCTCGATCGGGTGTCACGAAGAGGAGAAGTTTTCAGTGTTTCGGGCCCAATGTTCGAGCTCCATTTGCTGTTTGCTAAATTTCTCTTCTCCCCCTGGAGTGAACCTAAGGCTGGATGCTGATGGAGCCTTTGAATCTTGCTCGTCCCAGAAACACACCACACGGACGCACGCGTAGACATGCATTGGGTGTGCGAGTCTGCCCGGGCACGTGATAAAGGTGTGTGCCCATGCCCTGTGCATTGACGGTAGACATGGCTCACACGAACACCAAGGGTACTGCATTACACACTCATGCACATGTGTGTTCACATGTACTGTTTGCCCAAGTGCTTTCACGTGGCTGCCATGTGAAAGTTGTGTGCAGGCGTGCACATGTGAACACAGTACAGCATTGGCACGAGCGTGCTGGGCATGCACACGCGTGTGAGTGTACGGGGCGTGCGTGACCGTGCGCGGTAGGTGTGTGTACAGTACAGCGTGTGTTTGCATATCGGGCGTTGGAGATGTTTAGTAATTAAATCCCTTTTCATCCTTCTGCACCTGTCTCCTTCTGAAAGCTGAGAGAACAGACGTCAAACGGGACAAGGGCTGGATTGAATACAGCCAATTCTGAAATATTTATTAGCTTGCGACTCCGCTCAATGGAGGAGAAGGAATGCCAGCTAATCCACCCAGCAGCGCGCACAGCAGGGACATTTTTCAACAGGGACTTCTTATATTTCAACAACTGTCCGCTCCGTCCAAAAGCGGGAGGATTTTCATCTGGGCCCATGAAAGGTTTTCCAGAACTCTGAGCTAGGAACCCCCAGGGTGGAAATCCCACCTGAATACGCGTCCTGCTCCAAGGTCTCCTGCTCCCTGCTCCCCTGTTCCTGGGGTCACAAAGAGAGCCGGCTGGTGGGTGACTGTGGTCACCTGCCCCAGGCAACTATTTATTTATTTATTTATTTATTTATTTATTTATTTATTTATTTCTGTGGCACTGAGGATGGAACCCAGGGGCATTCTACCTCCGAGCCACACCCCCATTCCTCTTTATTTTTTTTATTTGGAAATAGGGTCTCGCTAAGTTGCTGAGGCTGGCCTTGAACCTGCGATCCTCCTGTCTCAACCTCCCAAGTCCTGGGATTCCAGGTATGGGCCACCATGCCTGGCTCCAGCCCCCATTTACAGGACTCTTACTGTCTTTCCATGCATTCTCTCATCTAGTTGTCACAAAAATCCTATGAGACAAAGGCCAAGTGTTGCCCCATTTAATAAATATAGCAACTAGGAGTTTTGGAAATATTTAAGAAGTAAGGACCCTGAGGCTCAAGTAACGAAGTAAGCTACTGAGTCCAAAGTGGTGAGTGTAAAGCCGGGCGTGGTGGCGCACGCTTGTAATCCCAGCATTTGGGAGGCTGAGACCGGAGGATATGGGTTTGAGGCCAGCCTCAGCTACCTAGTGAGGCACTCTGCAACTTAGTGAGACCCTGTTTCCAAATAAAGAATAAAAAATAGGGCTGGGGGTATAGCTTGGAGGTAGAATGCACCTGAGTTCAATCCCCAGTACGAAAAACAACAGCAACACCAAAGTGGTGAGTGTGAAGTCCTGAGCTACATAGTGGCGGGTCTAGGATGTGACCCCGGGGACCCGATAGGACCTGTGACGTGCCTGATGTTGAGGCACCATTGGGAAATGCGGGTGGTCCCTTGGCAAGCCCTCCATTGTGGCAGGAGGCGGTAGCTGTGTGTGCTCTCCCTCCTCCCCAGTGTCCCCCAAATTCATTTACCATGAAGTCTTCCCTGCTTACCAATGGCAGCTCAGTCTCTCTAACCGCCCAGGCCCCAAATTTAAAAATCCTTCATTTCACTTCCTCTCCACTCTATAGCCAAGACCTTGGCAGACCTTGGCGTTTTTACTTTCAAAATTATCCTGAAGCTGGACGCGATGGTGCACACCTGTAATCTCAGTACTTGGGAGACTGCGACAGGAAGTTTGCAGGTTCAAGGCCAGCCTCAGCAACTTAATGAGACCCTCAGCAGCTTAGCAAGATCCTATTTCAAAATAATACAATAAAAAGGGCTGTGAGTATAGCTCAGTGGTGGAATGTCCTTGGGCTCAATCCCCAGTACCACGCACACTCAAAGGTACCCAGAATCCGACCATTGCTCACCATCCCCATGGGAACAGCCCGTCTTCCTCCTCATCCCTTCTCCTTTAGACAATTGTGGTGACCTCCTCCACAACCTCCTGTGTTCCACCTTGCTCTTCTTTTTTCTTTTTTGCAGTACTGGGGATTGAACTCAGGGGCATTCTACCTCCAAGCTATACCCCCAGCCCTATTTTTTATTCTTTATTTTGAAACCGGGTCTCACTAAGTTGCGGAGTGCCTCACTAGGTAGCTGAGGCTGGCCAAGGATCCGGATCCTCCGATCTCAGCCTCCCAAATGCTGGGATTACAAGCGTGCGCCACCATGCCCAGCACCCACCTTGCTCTTGAAGTTCAGAGTGACTCCTCTGCCACCTGGTTCAGGTCCTGCCCACTTCCCAAGGCCCCTGTCTTGCTCGGTGTAGAAGCCAAAGTCCTTATCACCAAGCCCGACCTCGCCAGCCTGGGTACTGTCTCCCTGCACCAGGCGTCGTCTCTTCTCAGGACTTCAAACATGCTGTTTCTTCTCCTCTCTTCCTAGAATCACAGTACGGAGACAGTGCAGCCTTTTCTCTAGCCCCAGCCCTCTCTTGTCCCGTTACCCTCTTTTATTATTCTCCATCGCTTTTATATTTTGTTAGTGCTGGAGACTGAACCCAGGACCTTGTGGATGCTAGGCAAACCTTCTACCACTGGGCTACATTCCCAGCTCGCTCCTCTCTATGGCTTTTATTTTATTGCAATATTGGTTTTTATTGGTTTTTTTTTTTTTTTTTTTTGCAGTACCGGGGATTGAACTCAGGAGCAATACTACCTCCGAGCTACACCCCCAGCCCTATTTTTTATTCTTTTTATTTTGAAACAGGGTCTCACTAAGTCGCGGAATGCCTCACTAGGTAGCTGAGGCTGGCCGCGAACCCGGATCCTCCGGTCTCAGCCTCCCAAATGCTGGGATTACAAGCGTGCGCCACCATGCCCGGCTTTGCAATATTGGGTTTTAAACACAGGACCTTGCACATGCTAGGCAAGGGCTGTACCACACAGCTATAGCCTCAGCCACTCTTCATAACTTTTGGTCCACATTCTAGATGTTTGTTCATGTCACTCATTTCAATATTTGATAAGTATTTATTGGAGATTTGTACCAGGTCCTGTTCTTTTTTTTTTTTTTTTTTTTTTTTTTTTGCAGTACCAGGGATTGAACTCAGGGACAGTCTACCTCCGAGCTATACCCCTAGCCTTATTTTTTTTTTTTATTCTTTATTTTGAAACAGGGTCTCACTAAGTTGTGGAGTGCCTCACTAGGTAGCTGAGGCTGGCCTTGAACCCAGATTCTCCGGTCTCAGCCTCCCAAATGCTGGGATTACAAGCATGCGCCACCACGCCTGGCAGGTCCTGTTCTTTTGTTACTGGTCTTTGGATTTTTGTTGTTGTTGTTGTTTTGATTTGCAGTACTAGGGATGGAACCCAGGGGCATTCTACTTCTGAGCTACATCCCCAGCCCTAATTTTTATTCTTTATTTTGAAACAGGGTCTCACTTAGTTGTGGAGGGCCTCACTAAGGAGCTGAGGCTGGCCGCAAACCCGGATCCTCCTGTCTCAGCCTCCCAAGTACTGGGATTACAAGCGTGTGCCACCATGCCCAACTGGAATTTTTTTTTTTAATCACAGGTTTTCAGCAATTTTTTTTTTTTTTTTTTTTTTTTTTTGCGGTACTGGGGATTGAACTCAGGGGCTTTCTACCTCTGAGCTATACCCCCAGCCCTATTTTTTATTATTTATTTTGAAACCAAGTCTCACTAAGTTGCGGAGTGCCTCACTGCCTCACTATGTAGCTGAGGCTGGTCTCGAACCTGGATCCTTCGGTCTCAGCCTCCCAAATGCTGGGATTACAAGCGTGCGCCACCACGCCCGGCTGGTTTTCAGCAATTTGACTATGATAGGCCAGGATATGATTGTCTTCAGATGTTTTTTGGAGAGGGGTCCATTTGTGTTTCTTGGATCTGTGGGTTTATAGTTTGCATCAAAACTGGACAAAATTACCTGGGCTTGGTGGTGCATGCCTGTAATCCCAGTACTAGGGAGGCTGAGACAAGAGGATCTCACGTTCAAGGACAGCCTCAGCTACTCAGCAAGATCCTCAGTACCCTAGTGAGCTGCTGGGTTTTGTTTGTTTGTTTGTTTGTTTCGGTACTGGGGATTGAACTCAGGGGCATTCTACCTCCAAGCTATACCCCCAGCCCTATTTTTTATTCTTTATTTTGAAACAGGGTCTCACCAAGTTGCGGAGTGCCTCACTAAGTAGCTGAGGCTGGCCACAAACCCGGATCCTCCGGTCTCAGCCTCCCGAATGCTGGGACTACAAGCATGTGCCACCACGCCCGGCTTGAGCTGCTGTTTTTAAATAAAAAATAAAAAGGGCTGGGGATGTAGATCAGAGGTAAATGCCCCTGGGCCCAATCCCCAGTACCAAAAAAAAAAAAAAAAAAAGGGCTTAACCATTATTTTTTTCAAATCTGTTTTCCATTCCCACCTTCTCTGTCCAGAACTCCAATTATACATGTGTTAGACGCTTGTTGTTGTCCCTTACATCACTGAGACGCTGGTAAATTGTTTTCCTTCAGTCTCCCACTCCCATATTTTATTTTAGATAATTTCTATTGCTATGGCTTCAGAGTCACTGATATTTCCTTTCGCAGCATCTAACTAGCTATTGAAGTCTACCCGGTGCATTTTTTCATTTCAGATTTTGATTTCATTTTTATCTCTGCAAGTTTTATTTGAGCCTTTTGAATGTGTTTACATCCCTCACCATGTTCATGCTTTCCTCTATGCTCCTGAATATGAAGGGCATATTAATAAAGGCTGTGGCAAACATCCTTGTCTGCTAATGCTGCCATCAGTGACATTCTGGGCCTGTGTCTGTTGATCGGTTTTTCTCCTGGTTACAGGTTCTGTTTTCCTCCTTCCTTGCTTGCCAGGTAACTTTTATTGGATGCCAAACATTTTTAAAATACATTTTAAAATTTGGAATAATTTTAAATTTATAGGACGGTTGTAAGGACTGAGGATATAGCTCTGTGGTAGAGTGCTTGCCTAGCATGTACAAGGCCCTGGGTTCAATCACCAACAATGCAAAAACTGGAGGAGGAGGAGGAGGAGGAGGAGGAGGAGGAGGAGGAGGAGG